>JAASAO010000640.1:0-43528 GCA_017311375.1 Mytilus coruscus
GCGGGGGGAGTGGTGGGAAGGTTCGTGTAGCTCAATCTTAAGTTAACAATAAAGTGTTTTGTAGACATGTTCTTTTCGTCTTTAGTCGTAGCGATGTTGTTGTTGTTATTGGTTTTGGTAGGCGGCTTACTTTTGTAGTAATTGCGCCTTAAATTCATATAACATAAATATTGTGTATATACGCTCATTCCTTAATTTATTTTTAGTATTACATTTTGGCGAGTAATTATATGATACTGTGACAAACAGGGTTGACTGTGTTACAATAAAGTATGTATATGGAAGAGAAAACAAAACACAGAAAAAAGGTAATAGGAAAATAAAAAAATAAAAAAAAAAATAAAAAAAATAAAAAAAAATTATAGTTCCTAATGAAATGTAAATTATTAACTGATAGGTATCATAAAATTGTTTAGAAATTTCATCTGCTTGTTCACCTTTGTGTCGTCTATGATATACTATATAAAGTATAGTAAGAAACATAGAACAAGACGTGTGCTAGTTAAATGTTACCAATGTAAGGACGTCTCCCACGATTGATGTAGCAGATAAAGAATCCTTTAGTAAGGATTGATATTTTGTAGTTGTTCCTTTTCCATAACGGTCGCGAATTTGTTGCAAATAAATTTCCAAAGACATACTCGTATATAGTGATTTCTCCTTCCCTGACGAGAAAAAAAAAAAAAAAAAACACTTCTGTCATTAAATGAGAAATCACCCCTACCTACACCCTTAGTCGCCTTTGTAGATATATATACATGTAATATATATAAGAAGTAAAAATAGAAAAATATGAAAAAATTTTTATACCAGTATATTATTAAAGCAATGCAATTGTTTGAATTTGTTTTAAGTACAGAGATTGTCAGCGAAACAATAGTGCAGGGATGTGCATATATATTTATAATATTCTGTGTGTGTTTGTTTAACTGACATCCTCTAGCACAAATTTTAGTTTTTATCGATTTATTGTCATAGAAAAGGATTTAGCACATGTTTCTATTCTGATATATATGAGCTTATTGTGTTTGTTTGTTTTTCCTTATTTTCAAATAATATGACTGTAATTGTCAGTTTGTAGAAATCTGAAAGTGATATTGTATTTACTTTTGTTCTTACTTTTCCTTTAGCTTTTCTTATTTTCTAATAATATGTTTGTAATTGTTAGTTTGTGAAAATTTGAAAGTGATATTGTATTTACTTTTGTTCTTACTTTTCCTTTAGCTTTTCTTATTTTCTAATAATATGTTTGTAATTGTTAGTTTGTGAAAATTTGAAAGTGATATTGTACTTTCTTTTGTTCTTACTTTTCCTTTAGCTTTTAACATATACTGTTAAATTATTAAGACAAGTTTTAGTGACACTTTCATAGAAAAGGCTGTAGCAAATGGTTCTATTTTTAAATATATGAGCTTTGTGTGTTGTTTTTGCTTGCTTGTGTTTCTTAATTTCTAAAAACATGACTGTAATTGTCCGTTTGTAAAAATGAATGCACACCTTGAAATAATTAACAATGAAGGTCAGTTGAGAATAAATTTTCCGACAAAAAGGATGATTACAGCTTCCTAGTTGTGAACTTTAAATTTCTACGTAGCAGCATTCGAGCAGCGCCTGCATATATATTATATCTCCTACAGTTGATACGTTATTCAATTGCTTGCGTTTTCTATCATGATTTCCTTGATAGAGAGTTACTGCTTACAATAAAGCTATTGAACCAAAGGTTCCAAGTGGTGCTGTTGAAGGCACCCATTCGGCAGTTTTACGGACATCATCACGAGATGGTTGGCCGTTATTGAATAACTGTGATGACCACGAATACATTCCAATCTTGTAACCATAATATCGTCCTCTTTCCCTTCTTTGTGACATCACTGAATGAGTCTTATCAGCTGCTTAAGTTAACAATAAAGTGTTCTGTAGACTTGTTCTTTTCGTCTTTAGTCGTAGCGATGTTGTTGTTTTTATTGGTTTTGGTAGGCGGCTTACTTTTGTAGTAATTGCGCCTTAAATTCATATAACATAAATATTATGTATATCCGCTCATTCCTTAATTTATTTTTAGTTTTACATTTTTGCGAGAAATTATATGAAACTGTGACGAACAGGGTTGACTGTGTTACAATAAAGTATGTATATGGAAGAGAAACAAAAAAAAAAACACAGAAAAAAGGTAATAGGAAAAGCCCCCAAAAAAAAAAAATAGTTCCTAATGAAATGTAAATTATTAACTGATAGGTATCATACGATTGTTTAGAAATTTCACCTGCTTGTTCATCTTGTGTCGTCTATGATATACTTATAAAAATAAAGTGTAGTAAGAAACATAGAACAAGACATGTGCTAATTAAATGTTATCAATGTAAGGACATCTCCCACGATTGATATAGCAGATAAAGAATCCCTTTAGTAAGGATTGATATTTTGTAGTTGTTCCTTTTCCATAACGGTCGCGTATATTGTTCCAAATAAATTTCCAAAGACATACTCGTATTTAGTGATTCCTCCTTCTCTGATAAGAAAAAAAAACACCACTTTTGTCATTAAATGAGAAATCACCCCTTCCTACACCCTTAGTCGCCTATTTAGATATATAAACATGTAATATATATAAGAAGTAAAAATAGAAAAATATGAAAAAAATTTAATACCAGTATATTATTAAAACAATGCAATTGTTTGAATTTGTTTTAAGTAAAGAGATTGTCAGCGAAACAATAGTGCAGGGATGTGCACATATATTTATAATATTCTGTGTGTGTTTGTCTAACTGACATCCTCTAGTACAAATTTTAGTTTTTATCGATTTATTGTCATAGAAAAGGATTTAGCACATGTTTCTATTCTGATATATATGAGCTTATTGTGTTTGTTTGTTTTCCTTATTTTCTAATAATATGACCGTAATTGTCAGTTTGTAGAAATCTGAAAGTGATATTGTATTTTCTTTTGTTCTTACTTTTCCTTTAGCTTTTCTTATTTTCTAATATTATGTTTGTAATATTTAGTTTGTGAAAATTTGAAAGTTATATTGTACTTTCTTTTGTTCTTACTTTTCCTTTAGCTTTTAACATATACTGTTAAATTATTAAGACAAATTTTGTCAGTTTTTGTAGACTTCCACATTTTGAATTTTCTTTGGAGTTCAGTATTTTGTGTTATCCTTTTTAGTTAAGAATTTAAAAAGTAAGCACGTCAAATAGATGTTTCTCACAATATTCGAAACTTTCTTTACATTTGAAGTGTCGATTTTGTGTAGATTGAATTTCGCGCAAAATGTTTCCACCAGTTTGAATATTTTTTATTACACTGTATATGGATGCAAAAAATTAAGTATTCGAAGTGATCAATTGAGCAAAATTCAAATATTTGATTAACTTGTTGATATTAAACCGGGGTTGCATGATTTTTAACTTAAAAAAATTAATCTGTTGATTTGATTGTATTATCATAAACATGATGTGCGTTTGTTTGAAGCTTTTTTTAAATTGTTGATTGGACAGTAAATGATTTCAAAAGAAAGAAACGAATCGTTTTCAATGATGTAAATTGATTAAAACTACCATCAGTGCATTACATGTGCAATACATGTGCAATACATGTTACTATGAAAATAAAATCATCATAGATACCGGGATTAAAATTTTACTTAACGTTGTAAGTGCATGTGTACGGTTTAAGAGGAACTCAACTGTCACTTATTTATGAATGGGTTATACAACCATGAATGCAATACATGATATAAACGTAAATAAAGTGCATTTTTATGAAAGTGCATTCGTACCTCCACATTTTATTACACTCTTTACTCAAATTGAGATGTGAGGCTTGATCCGTATGCAAATTAGAATGATATTTCAAAATGATAAATTCAATATATTAAAAATAAATTTTACTTTAGAGGTCATTCTGAACAATCATAGGTTTTATTTATTTCTCAAAACTACAAGAAATATGGGTGTTCAATGGTATAACAGGTTTAATCCACCATTTTCTTTGGGAAATGCAAATGCCAAGTCAGGAATATTGTTTTCTAAATAGTGGGCTAAACTTGGTTTTTAGCTAGCTAAACCTCATACATTTTGGTAGTTGTTTATAGTTCAATTAAATTTGCAAAATTGTGTGAGCATACTATCAGACACAATTGGTCGACGTGACTGTATTTGAGATAGCATTTATTCTAAATAGATAAGACTTTCTAATGCTGATCTTAAACAGACATTGAGGTTAAGGATAACAAATATATCAAGAATCTTGCAATTAGGTTCTTGGAATAAAAGTTCTATAAAATCGTAGTGGTAAACTGATTTAGACATGGACATTTATACATATTTGGTAAGTATACCTTGTTCATGCTTTTCTTAGTTCATGTTTGAAATTCGTTGTTAATGTATAGTCTTACATCAATAGGGAAATTTGCCCTTCAATACTCAATTGATAGGGGTGCCGCTGGGGTTCTGCTATCCAACCCTTTTCATATAATTTAGATTTTAAAAATGTATTCCTTTTCATATATAAAGGATACTACAGATACAGTTAAGTCTGCCTCATATCTTGACTTACATCTAGAAATTGACAATGAGGGTCGGTTGAAAACAAAACTTTATGACAAAAGAGATGATTTCAGCTTCCCAATTGTGAACTTTCCATTTCTATGTAGCAACATTCCAGCAGCGCCTGCATACGGAGTATATATCTCCCAATTGATACGATATTCCCAGGCTTGTGTTTCCTATCATGATTTCCTTGATAGAGGATTGCTGCTCACAAGGAAGCTATTAAACCAAGAGTTCCAAATGGTGAAGTTGAAGTCATTCCTTCGTAAATTTTACGGACGCCATCACTAGTTGGTTGACCGTTATGGAATAACCGTTTCACAGATGATATCGGATATGTTCCTTATGTCGTAACTACAATACCCTTCCTTTTCACGAATGTGACTTACCGAATTAGACTATTTACCGGATTTGTAATAACATAAGCAACACGACGGGTGCCACATGTGGAGCAGGATCTGCTTAACCTTCCGGAGCACCTGAGATCACCCCCAGTTTTTGGTGGGGTTCGTGTTGCTTAGTCTTTGGTTTTCTATGTTGTGTCATCTGTACTATTATTTGTCTGTTTGTCTTTTTATTTTTGGCCATGGCGTTGTCAGTTTGTTTTCAATCTATGAGTTTGACTGTCCCTCTGGTATCTTTCGTCCCTCTTTTACGTAGCAAAAATGTAACCTTTTCCCATATTGGTTGGGTTTGGTGTGGTGTGTTGGAAAAGTGGAATACCAAAGTGTCAAAAGAGAGAACATTTATAAATAAACACACAGTTGGGAACAATATGAAATAAACAAGGGTTTTCATATAACAAGTGATGGGAACTTCCTTGACCTTTCAATATATTTTTGATAAATTTCCCAATCTGTTCACATATTTACAAGCTGTATAATGTTACCTATTCCAGCTGCACGTCCTATCACCTTGTATATATGAATGCCCCCTCCCCCCCCCCAAAAAAAAAGCTCATTTTGTTAATTTAATAATGTTACATCAAATATCAAATCTCCTCTTCTCGTTTATTATTACAAAATTTGTTAAGTTAACAAAACGTCATTGACAAGAAAATTTTACAAGCAAAACCGTAATAAACATCGTTACCGCATCAAAGAATTTACGCAGTTAACTTAAGCGAATTTTTGATAAAATGCAAGCATAAATGAACAATATGTACATGAATGAAGATAGAATTAAAAAATAATGATGTGAATATACAGTTGAACTACATAACCTGCCCTCTTCTCTCTGAATCTATATTCTCCCACAAACTTTTTAAAATGTTATCCAGGATGCTCAACAATTAACGTACTTATTTTGATTAATGTCCATTAGTGTTTTAAATAACTTCATTGCATCAGATATGAAAATGTTTCTTATTAATGAAAAAATTATTGATCTGTTTTAGCAAAATACTTATTTTTAAAAAGGCAAATGTCAGAAAGTATATATAACTTGTACATTTTGGTAAACCAAAACTCACTCACGTGTGATATTTGACATCGAAGAAAAAATAATTTAAACCGGAAAGCTAATCAAATTTCTATCAGGTAAACATGTTCATACAAAGTCTTTAACATGATTTGGCGTTTTCATTAAAGTTGACGCTCGGTACTTGTTTACGTTCAAATATATATGTAGGACTCTAAAGTGTGATGGGGACGCTAAAATACGATGGTCACGCTAAAGAGCGATGGTCGCGCTAAAGTGCGATGCCTCCATACGCTAAAGTCCGATGGTCCGCGAAAGTATAGACGTAAGAAACGTAGTTGGATTATGATGTTAACAGTCGTTTATACAAACCAAAAAATGAACATGCCGGAAGATAAAATTAAGAATGGAAGCGAACGGATACATTTAAATCAATGTTTGCGTTGCAGTTTACTTTGCGGTCCCCGTTAAAATATTGTCGATTTTATTGAAAAGTAACGTCGGTAAAATAAAGGTACATGTTTTCAAGCGTAAATTATAAATTGTCGACTAAAAAATCAGTTTGTACATTGTAGGAAAATATAACATGTATTTGTACTCGCTACGAAAAAGGGGAGAGCTCGACGAACAGCCCCTTTCTCTCGCATTTAAATTAAAGTTTGTACAAATAAATTTGACTTATTCCGACAATGACCGAATTTTGTATTTGCAACTGACGACTGTAAGGGGAGGAGTTTACATTATTAATATACTTTGTGAACGGCAAGCTACACCTATTATCCAATACGCCCGAATTGTTAAAAATTCATTTACAGTGTTTCTCGTTTCTCGTTTTTTATATAGATTAGACCGTTGGTTTTCCCGTTTGAATGGTTTTGCACTAGTAATTTTTGGGGCCCTTTATAGCTTACTGTTCGGTGTGAGCCAAGGCTCCGTGTTGAAGACCATACTTTGACCTATAATGGTTTACTTTTATAAATTTTGACTTGGATGGAGACTTGTCTCATTGGCACTCATACCACATCTTCTTATATCTATTTACAGGAAATATAGTATTTTGTGACACCTTAATTACCTTTTTAGCAATTATTACGTGGTCAGTCTTCTAAATTTAGAAACAATCACATAAGACTACCGGTAAATCATAAAGCCTATCACATTATATGTTATATCATAGCATACTAGATTTTGCAAAAAGACTTGTTTTTAACATCCATGCACTTTAATGTTTTAAGCCCTCGAATCTTACCCTATTGTTCCATCGCACTTTAGCGTGCTATACCATCGCACTTTAGCAAACAAGCAACCATCGCACTTTAGCATGAGACACCATCGTACTTTAGCGTAGACCATCGCACTTTAGAGTACCATCGCACTTAGCTTTAGAGTCCTACATATATTTTGTATAATTCATATGTACCAACTTAAATAAGGATGGTCATGCATAGTTTTCGTAAAAACTGATTAGATTCGTGGAATTATCTGCAATATCTTGCCAACAAAGGTGTGGCGTGACACTAATTGGGTATTTTCAACTATAACCAGCTGTATAAAACTGACAAACCAGCTCACTTGCTCCCAAAGCATTTTAAGTTTTGCAAATATGGAATACCAACTAACATGAAAGGTAAGCATACATGTGAATTGAAAGGATTATTAGTATTAATATTAAGGAGAGGAACTTGGTTCGAATATAAGAATAAGGTATGATTTCCAATAGACAGTTATTCACCACAGTTCAAATGAAGTGGATGTAAGCAATTATAGGCAACCGTATGGTCTTTAACAATGAGAAAAACCCATACTGCATAGTCGGCTTTTAAAAGGCTCCGAAATGAAGAATATGAAATATTTCAATTGAGAAAACAAACGGCAGTCAACAACTGCATGTGCTGCGATGACATGTAATTAAATTTCCAATATTTTTTCAGTTTGCAATTGCAAAGTGTCATATTTCAGCGTACAAATTTTAAAGACAGTTGTTTATATCCGAGTGATTTTTCTAAAATGATGTGTTCCTTATTTGGTTTTTATATCAATGCTATTTGATAATTGGGCTTATATAGCAAGTAATTTTTAAGACTGTCAAAATTATAAAGTGCATGTTTTACTGATTTCTGATTTTATTTTCCTATTACTGGCAAAATTCAGATGTTTATAATGAAACAATAACATTTTTAATTAATATAGTCGGTACGCTTGAGAGTTTTTTTTATATAACAGGTGGAAAAAAATGACAATTTTATTCTCTTATCTAGGTTAAAAGCTTTAGTATTCCTAATGTCAATAAAAGTACTGATTAAATTTAGAAAATTTCTTTTTTTTTATTACTCAATATTCAAATATTTGATTTAGATATTTACAAATCTATTCTAATTTAATTTTGAATATAACACTTGCATTAGAATTTATATTGCAAAAGACAATACATAAATTCAGATAAATATACGTATTCAACAACCTTCTTCTTGAAAGCAAAAAAAAAAAAATATTGTACAAATGTATTGCTAAATAAGACAAGGGTAAGAAATATTTATTATAGGCTACACAAATTTCATTAGTTAAAGAGCTGAGAGATGAATTCAAACTTCACATTGAAAATTTTTTTTAGCCGGAAATTGTTGCGATGAGGAATTGTTAAATAACCACAGTAGTGAAAGGTGACATTTATAACTAATATGTATTTCTCTCAAGATAATTACCAATACTCCTTTATTTTTAACAGAGTACGTCAAACTTTAGAAGCAATTACAACATACAGATCATGTTTTGCAATTTCTAGAGGTAAGTGTTTCTAATTTCCTATTACACGTAACTTGTTTTTTTTCTCCTTTCTATTCTAATGTAAGCAGCTAGTTCGATTCATACTTTAAAGACGTTATATCCTCACTGATGAAGTACCTAATTGAAACGTAGGCCAAGATTAATTGACAGATTTTCACGAGGATGACCGCGATGAATCTAAAGTAATGGTATCTAAAACATTCAGCTCTTTTTCGTTTGATCGAAAGGAAGGTCGAGTGTACCAATTATGAATGTAAACTTATTATATATAATGTATCCACAACAGTTTTGCGATAAAAAAATTAGTTGCGACTTCACAAATATATCGCCTGGATTTTAATATGACTCATTTACTATCAAATCCGTGATTACTTAATATTGTATTTCTGTTAGTAGTTGGAATTTTTTTTTATGAATTATGGAACTCCTGCAATAAGCTTATTGAAACACAAAGGTATGTGTAAAATACCTCTAAATTGACAACAATTAATTTTTACATCACTGGGACAATTAATAATTCCGGTATTTATGCAGCATTGGATTTTTTTGGTATCAGTCTGACGTTTCTGGTGAAAGTAAACCTAAAAAAGCGTTTTTGTCGTACAAATTCATAAAGTAATATGAATATTGTATAAAATGAGTGAATTGATCATTCTGGTATTGGCAAATGGCAAAATTTAGAAATCAGACCACAATAAATGGACTCTCATCCAAATATAACTTGGAATATGAAGGATGAGAGTCGTTCTAGTAATGGAGCCTGAGGCTCAAGAGGATGTAACTATGATATTCATTTCCCGATGTACAACGAGGCATCTCATTTAAAGGAGGTCAAAATCCTTGGCCTATGGGTATGACGTAGCTATACCTAGCTATAAATACTGCGGATATTACCTGTGTCAATCATGATTCAAAGTTTGTTTGTGCAACCAAAACAATTGGGATGGGCAAACAGTACCCCCCAAACTGGGTGGATAAATTGTTACATCCTCTTGAGCCTCAGGCTCCATTACTAGAATGACTCTCATCCTTCATATTCCGAGTTATACTTAGATGAGAATCCATTCTACTAATTACGCTCCTCGGCTCTTCGAGGATGTAACTATAACATATTCAAAGTGTTGGCACAAACAAGTAGTTCCCTGAACAACTAGAGAGCAAATCAGAATTTGCTAAATCAGTCCAGAATATACTGGAGACTAAGATAGTAGTCAATCTAACTAATCTTTCTGACTTAATAAGAGATATAATCTAGATATTAAGGTAAGGTACCAATATTGTTAGTCCAGGTATAAAAAATAAATAGTTTCAAAAACATTTAAAGTAATTTTGAAAATAAATATTCAACAAAATATCTATTTCTCTCAATATATTTTGTAGTCTTGAATTTCACTATTTTCAAGAATAATAACTTATTCTATACATTCAAGACAAATTCTCTTAACTATATAAAGAGCATAACACTCATATCACATCTTCCTATATCTATATAACAAGTTTTAAATTTTCAAAATATCATTTGCCTGATACTTGCTTACAAACCATTAATTGTATATCTAAATATCTACTGACATATTATTCGGCAACACTTTTCTTAAATATTTGAAAGTGTTTAATTCTTTAGCCCTTCTTTTTTGGACTCTTCTAACATGGCACTCACTGTAGTTCAGATGTGTATGAAAACAAAACAAGAATTTGAAGACAAATTCAAGAGACAGTAGTTTAAAAAACGATGTAAACACAGCCAGATACAGATTTTCATTAGCCTTCTGAAGCTTTCAATATTATGTATACATGATTTATCTAATATTAATCCATGGTAAAATAAGTCCTACACTTCATACAGACTAGGTCTACATATACATACTGCATCTAATGTACCATTCTGAAGTAAATCATCTCAAAAGTATCATCGTTATGATATTTCATTAAGTATAAACAAATTATACAAAAACAAGTGTAGCTATTTAATATCTTATGTTATAAGAATTAATATAGATCAATATATCCAGAATTAAAACTTGATCCAGCATGTTTTTTAAAAATCCTAAGATTTAAGTTATACTGTTCTGTGAACACTCATCTGATAATCTAATAATTTTCTTAAAAAAGAACTGGAGAAGGGTTACAAAGTTTATACTTCATTGTAAACTGTAACATTTGAAAATGACCTTCACCCATCCTGATATCCATACACATGTTGGATATTGAAGGAATATAACTATAACTTTATATTAACATATATCAGTCAAGACTTGAACTGCTCCTTTGTATAATATACTTATGATACATCTTACATGACGTACTATTTTTCTATATATATATACATCTAATGTTATATCTGGCTATGTTATATTTAAAGCAATATAATTACGTGTAATTAAGAAGAGTAATTTTTAATTGAACTGAAAAGAAAATCCAGTGTACATGTACAGATTTAGGTGGAAAGCAAAATATAAGTTTGCAATTTGTTTTGCAAATTCTGATGCTTTATAGAATACTTTTCAAAGTTGCATTTCTCGATGGAACATAAAAATATATAAATGATATATCATACTATGAATACGTCAATTCTTATAAACTGATGATACAAAAGCATCAATATAGCAATTCTATTTCAAGTTCATGGAGTCTAGAAAGATCACCATTTTCTATTTTAATTTCCATCATGGATTCCAATAATACAAATGCATAGATGCAATATAATCATTTGATAATCATTATAGAAACTTTACAAATTCTACATAAATTCATGTTATAACTACTTTCTTCAGTATTTGCTATCTGACATGAAAAATGTGTAGGAGATTAGTCCCCTAAACACTTACATAAAATTGTTTACAGAGATATGACTTAGCCTATAACAAGGCAACACTTAGTCACATAAAGATTAGTGATGCATATATCCAATGTACATTACAGTATTTCTTTTTTAAAAAGGAAAATATTTCAGATATTTCATGTCCAACATCAAAGCAAAATTTGAATGTTGAGAGAAAAATCTTCCTGTTTTGTATAGTTCTTTAACATTCATTGCTGCTACCATTTGCAATTTAATAAATATATTATAGCTTATCATATCTAGTATCATTACTGAGATTGTAAAGCACAATTTGTCTTATCAAAATAAGCACATTTATACAATATTTTCTGCAAGTCAAAATAGGGACTGTTGGAAAGAATCTTCCTTTCTTGGCAGAATATAAATAATTTTTATAGTTGTATCTCAAACTATATTTTACAGTAAAAAGTTGTTTACTTTTACTGATACCTTGTAGACAGCAAGATCAGGATCTACAATTGTGTTCTGATTAATGAGAACAACAACTTTGAACTATTTCTTCAGAAAAGAGTAACTGTTTATCTATTCTAAGGCTTTGTTTGTTTTATTCATAATTAATGTTATAACAAAGCCAAGATATAAGATTGAAACACTATATTGTCTTATTTCAACTATATGAGGATATCTTTTATAAAGATATGGTAATAAATGTACATGAATGTATCATTTTACAAGTGTCAAATAATTTTATTCATAATCTGAAATCTACATTGATGAATTTCAAGGCAATGATAAAATCATCCAATAGAAATTATTTTTATTTCCTTCCACAATATGCATATATATGGAAGTTTTTAACGACCTTGACTGACATAAACAGCCCTTGCATGGTCGGTAACAATTTGCATGTTATGTCAAACATCATAAAAATTATCCTTGAAAAAAGGAATTTACATCTGACCAATGCATGTCAGTCATATAATTTTTTTCAGAAGATCCTTTGATCTTTCTTTTTTAATATTTGATATCAACTAGTATGTTTTGATATATTGGCATCACACTCCTCACAATTTACAACATTATTATCATTTTGTACTTATTCTTTTTCAAAAGCAAAGAACTTAAGTTAACAATGAGCAATGCTCCTCTGCTTTATTTTTCAGCCAAGATAAAGATATAAAATCTTGCAGGATATTGTTTGTTTTTCTTAATCATAGTAAAGACATGAGATTAACTTCATGTACAGAATTATGCAACAAAAGTTTGCATTTTTAAAAACTGCATTGTTGCAGATTTTTTTCAAACAATAATAATTGTTTTACTTTTATTTTCTACAGTATGTTTCTACGTAATCAATTGTTTGTTAGTGGCATGTTAAATGCTCTACAAGGAACTATTCATTAAATGCTAATGTTGCCCCTTCGACCTATTTCTGGTCATGTTTGCCGTGATATTCCACTGGCCTCTCAATATTCAGATATTAAATATCAATCACACAATATTACTTCTGTAAATGTTTCAACTGTAACACAGTTTTATGTATCTATATAACAAGTTTTAAATTTTCAAAATATCATTTGCCTGATACTTGCTTACAAACCATTAATTGTATATCTAAATATCTACTGACATATTATTCGGCAACACTTTTCTTAAATATTTGAAAGTGTTTAATTCTTTAGCCCTTCTTTTTTGGACTCTTCTAACATGGCACTCACTGTAGTTCAGATGTGTATGAAAACAAAACAAGAATTTGAAGACAAATTCAAGAGACAGTAGTTTAAAAAACGATGTAAACACAGCCAGATACAGATTTTCATTAGCCTTCTGAAGCTTTCAATATTATGTATACATGATTTATCTAATATTAATCCATGGTAAAATAAGTCCTACACTTCATACAGACTAGGTCTACATATACATACTGCATCTAATGTACCATTCTGAAGTAAATCATCTCAAAAGTATCATCGTTATGATATTTCATTAAGTATAAACAAATTATACAAAAACAAGTGTAGCTATTTAATATCTTATGTTATAAGAATTAATATAGATCAATATATCCAGAATTAAAACTTGATCCAGCATGTTTTTTTAAAAATCCTAAGATTTAAGTAATACTGTTCTGTGAACACTCATCTGATAATCTAATAATTTTCTTTAAAAAAAAGAACTGGAGAAGGGTTACAAAGTTTATACTTCGTTGTAAACTGTAACATTTGAAAATGACCTTCACCCATCCTGATATCCATACACATGTTGGATATTGAAGGAATATAACTATAACTTTATATTAACATATATCAGTCAAGACTTGAACTGCTCCTTTGTATAATATACTTATGATACATCTTACATGACGTACTATTTTTCTATATATATATATACATCTAATGTTATATCTGGCTATGTTATATTTAAAGCAATATAATTACGTGTAATTAAGAAGAGTAATTTTTAATTGAACTGAAAAGAAAATCCAGTGTACATGTACAGATTTAGGTGGAAAGCAAAATATAAGTTTGCAATTTGTTTTGCAAATTCTGATGCTTTATAGAATACTTTTCAAAGTTGCATTTCTCGATGGAACATAAAATATATAAATGATATATCATACTATGAATACGTCAATTCTTATAAACTGATGATACAAAAGCATCAATATAGCAATTCTATTTCAAGTTCATGGAGTCTAGAAAGATCACCATTTTCTATTTTAATTTCCATCATGGATTCCAATAATACAAATGCATAGATGCAATATAATCATTTGATAATCATTATAGAAACTTTACAAATTCTACATAAATTCATGTTATAACTACTTTCTTCAGTATTTGCTATCTGACATGAAAAATGTGTAGGAGATTAGTCCCCTAAACACTTACATAAAATTGTTTACAGAGATATGACTTAGCCTATAACAAGGCAACACTTAGTCACATAAAGATTAGTGATGCATATATCCAATGTACATTACAGTATTTCTTTTTTAAAAAGGAAAATATTTCAGATATTTCATGTCCAACATCAAAGCAAAATTTGAATGTTGAGAGAAAAATCTTCCTGTTTTGTATAGTTCTTTAACATTCATTGCTGCTACCATTTGCAATTTAATAAATATATTATAGCTTATCATATCTAGTATCATTACTGAGATTGTAAAGCACAATTTGTCTTATCAAAATAAGCACATTTATACAATATTTTCTGCAAGTCAAAATAGGGACTGTTGGAAAGAATCTTCCTTTCTTGGCAGAATATAAATAATTTTTATAGTTGTATCTCAAACTATATTTTACAGTAAAAAGTTGTTTACTTTTACTGATACCTTGTAGACAGCAAGATCAGGATCTACAATTGTGTTCTGATTAATGAGAACAACAACTTTGAACTATTTCTTCAGAAAAGAGTAACTGTTTATCTATTCTAAGGCTTTGTTTGTTTTATTCATAATTAATGTTATAACAAAGCCAAGATATAAGATTGAAACACTATATTGTCTTATTTCAACTATATGAGGATATCTTTTATAAAGATATGGTAATAAATGTACATGAATGTATCATTTTACAAGTGTCAAATAATTTTATTCATAATCTGAAATCTACATTGATGAATTTCAAGGCAATGATAAAATCATCCAATAGAAATTATTTTTATTTCCTTCCACAATATGCATATATATGGAAGTTTTTAACGACCTTGACTGACATAAACAGCCCTTGCATGGTCGGTAACAATTTGCATGTTATGTCAAACATCATAAAAATTATCCTTGAAAAAAGGAATTTACATCTGACCAATGCATGTCAGTCATATAATTTTTTTCAGAAGATCCTTTGATCTTTCTTTTTTAATATTTGATATCAACTAGTATGTTTTGATATATTGGCATCACACTCCTCACAATTTACAACATTATTATCATTTTGTACTTATTCTTTTTCAAAAGCAAAGAACTTAAGTTAACAATGAGCAATGCTCCTCTGCTTTATTTTTCAGCCAAGATAAAGATATAAAATCTTGCAGGATATTGTTTGTTTTTCTTAATCATAGTAAAGACATGAGATTAACTTCATGTACAGAATTATGCAACAAAAGTTTGCATTTTTAAAAACTGCATTGTTGCAGATTTTTTTCAAACAATAATAATTGTTTTACTTTTATTTTCTACAGTATGTTTCTACGTAATCAATTGTTTGTTAGTGGCATGTTAAATGCTCTACAAGGAACTATTCATTAAATGCTAATGTTGCCCCTTCGACCTATTTCTGGTCATGTTTGCCGTGATATTCCACTGGCCTCTCAATATTCAGATATTAAATATCAATCACACAATATTACTTCTGTAAATGTTTCAACTGTAACACAGTTTTATGATCTCATATAAAATGGCTTTGTATATTTCAGATAGACATATTCTGTGGATATTCTTGATAGTTTCAACAATATTGTAAGTTCTTTCGGAACTGTTGTCCCATTTAGGACACACCAAGGACATATAAAAGTCTCTAGGCTCATTAATTGCTTTAGACAAATAAGCTTTTAAAAATTAGCTATTTGAACATTATTTGATATAACATATCTTTAGCAAAGGTTTTCAGATACCTTAGATTGGAAGTGGCACATAATGCTTTCCGTATTTTCACTTACTTTGTCTATTTATAGTAACACACATACAGGTGTATATCGACAAGTAGTCTAGTATATTCCAATGCACTACCCCCAAGGGTGACTGGGGAATAGAAGTATGGTCACCATTGGTCTTCCTCCGACCGGCAGTAAAACCCTTGCTAAAGTGGGGCGTCCGTTTGGCTGTGCGGGATGTACAAATTTGCAGCCACGTCCGGTCAGAATGGGGACGTTAAATCCGATGCCTCGTGTAAAGAGAGTGCCACGCTCTTTGCACGTTAAGAACCCTTGAAACAACTCTTTGAGGGGTCCGTAGGTGACCTGTTGCAAGGCTAAATTTCTGTCCCTATCCAATATACCCTCATTTCCCGTGGCAGTCTAAATTTCTCCGACCTTAATCCCGGAATCCCCTATTACAGAACCTACCTATTGTATTTATTGTTAACTTGTTCTCGTCCTGAATATTCATGAAATATTTGCCACTGGACGTTAAGCAACCAACAATCAATCAATCCAATGCACTACATTACAGTTTCTTATATTGGAATAAGAAATGTATTTTAATCACAACATTTTGTGAAAATAAAATCTCATATTTGCTATATTTTCTATAAATTGTACGTCACTACGTGGGTACATTATAGGAAGAATATACGAGTACACTTTCGCACATTTTGCACTTACCTTGAAAATCAAGAAAGATATTACTAATATACTTCTGTATAGAGATTCATTCGTGTTAAAATAACTACGATAATGTATCAATTTATTTAGACGAAAATATGTCAAAATTATTAAAAAGTGAACACGTTCGGTCCACATGTATGTGAAGTTAGCAGCCGGTTCGTTATTCGATATTCGATATTCAATATCCAACCGGCTGCTAGCAGTCGGTTCGATATTCAAATTTAATTGGAAGTCATAAAAAAACTTGATAAAATTAATAGTATGATTTTCATAGTTAAGAGGACTAACAAATTACTTAGGAAATCGTTTAATGACCCCTTCAAGCTGTCGCAAATTCTCGTTGTCCTCGAAAATAAACCCTTTTGTAAGTTGCATATTTGTCTTTATGTACAATAGATTTTTATCAATAAAACGTTTTCGAAGATGTAATCTTATATATCATATTTCTTAAAACAAAAAGAAAAACCGATAACTCTAGAAAAATTTAGAAATATAAATAGAAATATTTATGGAAAGCTCAAAAAAGAAATACGGATATCTACGGAGGGCTTAGATTGTCACCTTTCAGCTAAAAATTGTCAAAATTTCAGGACAAAGGGCACAGGGCAATGGTGAGAGCCCCCTGATCTATCAATCTTTCTAATATTATGCAGACATTTAGTTAATAGGTAGATACAAACGTGATTAAAAGGAATTTGTGTAAACTTCCTGTCTTCTATATTTACAGAGGGCCCAAAGTGCCAGTTTGATATTCAAAATATATATAGTGAAAACCTACCTGGGACCGCTTAAATGAGGGTGAGACCTCCCTGGTCTTTCAATGTCCATAAATTCAACTAATTAATAGACTCTGTATATATAAAGGTTGCATCAGAAGGATTTCCCAGAATAATGTCATCTTCGATATCTAAGGAGGGCTTAGATTGTCACTTTTCAGCTAAAAATTATCGGTCTCCAGTAGGTTTTCACTATATATTTTGAATATCAAACTGGCCCTCCGTAGATATCGAAGATGACATTATTCTGAGAAATCCTTTAAATACTACCTTTATATATACAGAGTCTATGATTTCCTCGAATTGTATGGACATTGAGAGAGAAGGGGGGTCTCCTCGTCATTTCAGCGGTCTCCGGTAGGTTTTAAATATATATTTTTAATATCAAACTGGCACTGTGGGTCCTCCGTAAACATAGAAGACAGGAAGTGTATCCATATTTCTTTAAGTCAAGTTTGTATCTACCTATCAACTAACTGTCTGCTTAATATTAGGCAGATTAATAGATCAGGGAGCTCTAACCATTGCCCTGTGCCCTTTGTCCTGAAATTTTGACAATATTTAGCTGAAAAGTGACAATCTAAGCCCTCCGTAGATATCGAAGATGACATTATTCTGGGAAATCCTTTTGATACAATCTTCATATATACAAATTCTATGATGTCCTCGAATTTTATGGACATTGAAAGAGCAGGGGGGTGTCATCGTCATTTCAGCGGTCTCCGGTAGGTTTTCACTATATATTTTGAATATCAAACTGGCACTTTGGGTCCCGCGTAATCATAAAAGACAGGAAGTGTACCCAGATTCCTTTTAGTCACGTTTGTATCTACCTATTAACTAACTGTCTGCCTAATATTAGGCAGATTAAGAGATCAGGAAGCTCTCACCATCGCCATGTGTCCTTTGTGTTGAAATTTTGACAATTTTTAGCTGGAAAGTGACAATCTAAGCCCTCCGTAAATATCGAAGAGTCTATGACTTCCTCGAATTTTATTGACATTGAAAGACCAGGGGGGTCTTCTCGTCATTTCAGCGGTCTCAGGTAGGTTTTCACTATATTTTGAATATCAAACTGGCACTTTGGGCCCTCTGTAAACATAGAAGAGAGGAAGTGTACCCAGATTCCTTTAAGTCACGTTTGTATCGACCTATTAACTAACTGTCTTTATAATATTAGACAGATTAAGAGATCAGGGAGCTCTTACCATTGCCCTGTGCTCTTTGTCCTGAAATATTGACAATTTTAAGCTGAAAAGTGACAATCTAAGCCCTCCGTAGATCTCGAAGATGACATTATTCTGGGAAATCCTTTTAATGCAACCTTTATATATACAGAATCTATAATTTCCTCTAGTTTTATGGACATTGAAGGACCAGGGGGGGGGGGTCTCATCGTCATTTCAGCGGTCTCTGGTAGGTTTTCAATATATATTTCTTTTTTTGGGAGGGGCTTTCCAAAAATATTTATATTTATATTTTTAAATGTTTCTAGAGTGATCGGTTTTTGTTTTTGTATCATATGTAATATATAAAATTACATCTTTGATGTCATTTTAAATATAGAAATCTATATTACATAAAGACAAATATGCAACTTACATACAAGGGTTTATATTCGAGGACAACGATATTTTACGACATTTTCGGTTTCCTACGTATCTTTTCACTCCTCTTAACTCTGAAAATCATGCTTTGAATGTTATCGAATATTTGAATTTTCTATGATTTTCAACTAAATTTGAATATCGAACCGACTGCTAGCAGCCGGTCGGATATTGAATATCGAATATATTGAATATCGAATATCGAATAACGAACCGGCTGCTAGCTTCATATACATTCGGTCCACCATTGATTACGTGATAAGCATGTGTGTGATTCACACTACAGTACGTGTATTTTTAGAACAAGGTTTAGAAAATAGAACAACGATAAAATACGTTGTATTTAACGAACTTGGAACTTAGTATAAAACATGTTTTACTGGAACAACGTTCTCAGTTTTACAAAATCTTAAAATTCTGGACGTCGTCACAGATTATAACGAGTTAGACACCTCGCTGCTCGAAAAATAATATGATTGGCACAGGTAATAGCCGCAGTATTTATAGCTAGGTATAGCTAGCTACGTCATACCCATAGGTCAAGGATTTTGACCTCTTTTAAATGAGATGCCTCGATGTACATCGGGAAATGAATGCTATAGTTACATCCTCAAAGAGCCGAGGAGCATAATTAGTAGAATGGAATTCAACAAACAACAACAACAAAAAAAAACCATTTAAAAATAAGAAGGATATTCGCACATACAGAAGCGTCCGATCGGAATGATATTTTTTATCAAAAGCAACTGCCCGTGTTCGGAGAGCGCCACGTACTAGTCATTTTCATGTAAACGAATCTTTGCAACAAACTGTAACCGGAATCTCTCTTAAAAGGAATTCACTTCTAAGAATTGTTATGCTTTGCCTCCACCCAGCTATTACTATTTTCAAATATTTGAGAGACAGAGAGAAAAAGCATGCACTACAAAATTCAAAGAATTATGTAGTAAGCCATGTTTTTTTTTTCATTTTGGTTTAAAGAAGGAGATATGGCTCTCTCGGAAGTAGACTGTCAACCCAACTTATCATTATGCAGGGTAGAAATATAACTAGTTATGTAAATAGTAACAAGATTAAGTTAGGAAAAAAAAAAAAAAAAAAACGAAATTTCATAATGGGATGAGGAAACTACTCTGCATGTGGTGAACGCCTACTGGTTTAAATCAAAGATTTTTCACCATCCAAGTCACCGATTTAATCAGAACTAGTTATGGCTTCTTGATCTCAAAATAATATATATAACGGCACTCGTTTCCTTGTAAGCATCCTTGTTAGTACCTTGATTGAAAACTCGATTTCTATAAAATCTTATTAATTAAACTCATCATTGATGCCAAGCTTACAATTTTGTACGCCAGACGCGCGTTTCGTCTACAAAAGACTCATCAGCGAAATGTGTTTTCCAAAATCAAAGATTTTGTTGTATTATCAAAAAAGAATTTGATAAACATTGCCGAAATGGCTTTGAGGGGGAATCCGTTTGTGGGGATGATATAGATACTGGGGAAACTAGCTTTTGTATCTGTAGTCGGCTGTTATTGTATTACAAGATACGAACTTGTAACATCGGGTTAGATGTTTCGGAACCAATATATGAGATATTGGGTTGAGTTAAAGAAGGGAATCTAGATCACATTTCATTAATCGGCAGTCCAATCAAATAAACATAAACGAATTGGCAAAGTCCAAATTCTTTTGATAGAGTCCAAATAAAAAAATGAAACAGTATTACAAATCAGTAATTTTAAACCAAAAACAAAACATCTGCTTGCACTGGGAAATCTGAACACAGTTCATGTGCTCACGTTGGCTTATCCAAACGGAGTCCCCAAATAATTATTTTACTTTCTTTAAATACCAAATAACGTTGCTAACAACAAAGTTTGTAATGGTCATTTTGTCAACAAACATTAGATAACGGATTGATTCCGTTTACCAAAGAGAATTATATACACGTGTTTTTTTTTTTATTAAACATAACGATAATTGATCAAATAGAAATATTAAAAAAAAAAAACTAGGATTAAAGTTCAATCTTGACCATAAGTATTGACAAATATAAATGTATAATCTAATGTGTTTCAGGTGTAAACAAATAATTCGGACATTTGAAATACATTGTGAATTTCGAGATCATTACTATGAAATAAAATAAATATGCCTGTTGCACACGAAATGTACACACTAAGAAACTAGAATAGAAATAATTATATAATTAGATAGTTTTGAATATAAAATCTAGCACAAAAATAATGTGTGTCAACTATTCCCTTTTTTCAATAAAATTCGTCCCGAATTTAAAAAAATTAATCTCTCAATTTTAGGCCAGTTTGTGTACTAAAATTTTAATAAGACGCACAACACCTATAATTGGCCTCATTCCTATTCACGTAACATTTCACTTCCAAACATGGGATGGGATCAATATACCGTTATTTAAACACCAGACTGTACTAGTTACCGGAACTTTGGATACACCAAACCAGGTACTTCATATCTGAGAAATAGGCAGTATATGCCCCTAATTTTATAAATCATTCATACATTTTTGTATAATTTAAAATTATTAGTCAATATGTGTTCTACAAGGATCACCAGTCCTTCAAATTCATTTGATACCTTAATTACTAAAATATATTATACATATATTGATGTTTACACCTAGTATGCGGAGGAGCCATTTTGTTTTAAATATGTACTACTTTCCAGTATGTTGACCAGGCCTGATTTCGTGATGTTACATTTTACAAAGTCTATCCGAATCATTTTGCAAATAATTCCGCCCATACTGGTGTAAGGGGCCGTCTTAAACTTGCAGTAAGGTGAGAGTTTTTTTGTTCCGTGTTGAAGGCCTCGCTGTGACTTTAAGATGAAGAACAGCAATAAAACGCTGTTCCTTTGCTTTTTGTGTGTTTTTTGCTGTGCATCTACTGATTTTGTGTCATTGATGGATACTCCATATTTTTGTGTGTTTCTTTTAGCTCACCTGGTCTAAAAGGTCAAGTGAGTTTTTCTCATCAGTTGGCGTCCGTCGTCGTCGTTTGTTAACTTTTACAAAAATCTTCTCCTCTGAAACTCCTGGGTCAAATTTAATCAAACTTGGCCACAATCATCATTGGGATATCTAGTTTGAAAAATGTGGTCGATGACCCCGCTTGCCAACCTGGATGGCCGACATGGCTAAAATTAGAACATAGGGGTAAAATTCAAGTTTTGTCTATTATTTTGAAAACCACAAAGAAAAGAAAACATCTGACTGTAGCAAAAAGGTTTAGAACATTGTTAGAATGTTGAGCCATACCTATTGTTCATTTATGTCAAGACTGTCAGACGACTTTTTATAGGTGTAATTGCCCTTAACGGATGAATTTTAACATTTTTGCCTATTATCTTGAAAATTATAATAAATAGACAGAAACTTTAAATAGCAAAAATGATCACCAAGACAAGATTTACAAATAAGTCAACTTGGCCGAAATCTTCAGCCGACTCATTATTAGAGTTATTCCCCTTTAAAGACGATTTTTACCAAGTTTTTGCGTTTTTGCCTAATATCTTAAAAACTATATTAGATAAATAGAAACTATAAACTTTAAAAATTATCAGCTAGACAAGATCTACAAATAAGTCAACTTGACCGAATGATAGTCGACTCTTTATTGAAGTTATTGCCCTTTAATGACGGTTTTCCCCATTTCTGTCTTTGATATCTTGAAAACTGTAATAGATAGATAGAAAATTAAAATAGCACAAATGATCAGCAAGACAAGATCCACAAATAAGCCATAATTGCAGAAACCTTCAGTCTACTCGTTATTGGTGTTATTGCCTTTTAATGATAATTTTCAACATTTTTGTCTATTATCTTGAAAACTATAATAGATAAAAAGAAACTTTAAAAGGCAAAAATTATCAGCAGGATAAGATCTACAATTATGTCAACATGACTGAAATTTTCAGTTAACTCTAAATCGAGTTCTTCCCCTTTAATTATGCTTTTTTTTTTACTAAAAAGTGGCTATTGTTGAAGATGCAGGTGAGCGACTCAGGCCCTTAAATAGGTTGTGTGGTCATATGTATCATCTGCTAGTGGGGAGAGTGTAACGCCAGAAACAATGTGTTTGTGAAAAAAAGAACGCAGATATAATATACAGATATAACTTAAATCATAACTTGGCACATGGGATTTCCTCTGCTAAACATGTTAGATTAAAAACTATCTATTTCTTACTCCTCTTACGATGAAGGATTGTGTTAATTATTTTATGTTTGATATCTTTCACAATTTCGGTTAACCTAATATAAATTTGTAGTTAGCTATATAGATGACTTGGAGTACAAAAATGCATTGAGTTTCGACTTACGTTCTAAAATCATGTGATAGTGAAATTTTCTATCATTTATGGAGGCACACTACAATTTAAATAGAATTGTATTTTGAATTGTATTTCTAAATAAATATTTTGAAATGCAATATTGTCTTAGTAGGAAAAATTAATTGATTAACTAATATGATAAGCATATTGTTAGGTTCATACATGACTTGCAGCTTGGGTCCGAAGAAGCATTTCGTTTTCATTTGATGTTTTAAAATCATAAATACAAATTTCTAGTTTTAAGGAATCAAAATTACATTCTTATATCTTTAAATATATATGCTTTGCTAAAAATGGAATATTGTCTTATTATGAAAGAAGATCTTTCCAAAATATTTACACCTCCAATGCAGACAAAATTCGTATCTATAGTAGAGAGACAAATAAATAAACAAACAAATTGATAAATAAATTAAAATATATATAAACATTCAAATAAATACATAAAAAAAAATTAGTTGAAAAAGACACAATTTTATGATATTGTATAAGTGGTTTTTGATAATAATTATCACGCAATTATTGATAGGTATAAAGACAGAGCATAAAACACTATTTAAAGAGCTAAAAATGAAAAAAAAAAAAAAAAAAAAAAAAAAAAAAATGCAGGTAGTTGAATCTAATAAATTATCGTTCACGCATGCTCACATTTACTTCGACGCGGGCAGTTCAACCGGTTTTAGTCGTAGTTTAAAATTGGGCGTGGCTAATAAGTTTAACGGTATTAAACCAAGTCTTAAATTAATTTGAATGAACACAAAGGAATCTATTTAAACGGGATTAATTTTGTTTAAAAAAAACTTTAATCAAATGAAATAAGTTTGCCATTTCTTTTACAAGCTTTTTTCAAAATTTCTATAATCTATTTCAAACATGTTTAATAACTTTTTAACTGATCGATCTTAGTTCTGGTTAGTAGTGATTGTAAATCACAATACTGCATACTCTTGTGATATCTAACATTTAAGGTTTGTTCATGCTTCTATTGTCTTGTATTTAGTGAATATCAAACTTTTGAAACCATTGGCAAATGAACTGTACTTTTTCAGGTGTAATATAAAAAATGGCAAGCAGCACGTTTCCAGTTGCTGTAATCGCAAAAACAGTGCGGCTACCACAGGCCGCCAATTGCGAGGAATTCTGGCAATTGATGATTGATGGCGTTGACACTGTTAAGGATTTCCCAGCATCTCGAGCCAACGACGTAAAGCATGTGCTGTCATTGTTAAGGGACCAGTTACTTGATACAGAAAATCCTTTTTTTACTGGATCGTTCTTTGAATCAGTAGACAAGTTTGATTCAGATATGTTTCAAGTTAATTCCAGAGAGGCGCTATTCATTGAGCCGGAGCAAAGAATTTTTCTCGAAACTGTCTGGGAATTGATAGAAATCGCGGGGTACGCATCCAAAATAAAAGGTTCGAATACGGGTGTCTATGTTGGCAATACCGTGAACAAATATAAATTTATACTGACAGAAAACCATTCCAGTATTTCACACGGAAATCATTCTCCTTTCATTTCATCAAGGATATCATATACCTTTGATTTACATGGGCCTGCCATGATGGTAGCTACTGGATGTTCATCGTCTCTTTTAGCAGTACATTTAGCATGTCAAGCACTTCTATCAGGCGATTGTGACATGGCCATTGCTGGAGGAATCACTCTTGATCTACTTCCTGTTAGTGCCAAAACTGATATATGGAATCAACTTGGTATCACTGGCCAACATGTTAAGTGTAGAGTTTTTGATGCTTCTGCAAAAGGCATCGCTAAAGGAGAGGGATGTGGGGTTGTTCTGTTGAAACCATTAAACAAGGCAATACAAGATGGGGACCATATAGAGGCAATCTTAGAGGCAACTACTGCAAATCAGGATGGTCATTCAAACGGTATTACAGCACCACATCCGGTTGCACAATCAGAAATGCTCCAAAGAGCGTATGAATTAGCAAACATCAACCCGTATGAAATAGATTATTTTGAAGCACACGGAACCGGGACAGAATTAGGTGATCCGATCGAGATATCTGGCATTACAAAGGCATTTATTAAACATCAAAAGGATGCTTCATTGGAATGTAAGAAAATACCTATAGGTTCAGTTAAAGCAAATATAGGACATTTGGCAGATGGAGCAGCTGGCATTGTTTCACTGATTAAAACAATTATATGCATGCAAAAAAATAGGATTCCAGGAGCTATTAATTATTCAGAACCAAATCCCCATATTAACTGGTCGAAGGCACCTGTATATGTCAATACAAAAACACTTGATTGGTTACCAAAACCAGATCTTTCTGCACGATATGCCAGTGTTAGCGCTTTTGGGCTTCTAGGAACAAACATTCATACAGTTGTTAAAGAATACCATCATGTTCGATACACTCTAGATAACGTAAACCCCGTCATGGATAAAGAAGTCATGCTGTTTGCAATGGCAGCCAACACAAAAAAATCCCTCTCTTTGTTTGTAGAAAAGATGAAAAAGTATTTATCGACAAATTCAAACAAAAGTACAGAAAATTTGATAAATGCATGTTATACTATCAATACTGGACGAGCACAACAAAAATTGTTAGTAAGAGCGGTTGCATGGGGGACAGAATGGCACGAAATGGAAAATTCTTTAACTGGACTTGATGCAATGCTGAAAGAAGAAACCTATAATTTGCAAGCCAGAGAACTAAAATTTGCAATTTTGAATGATGATTTGAAGGATAATGCTTGTTTTGAAGAATTAAATAATACTAACAAGCAAGTAATAAATAGTTTTCTGAAAGGTTGTAGTGTGGACTGGACAATACTGTATTCACATCCATGTAGATTCAAAACAATTCCAGAACTACCAACTTATTGTTTTGATCGTACAAGATTCTGGCCACAGTTGAAGTATCCCATCAATAGTGAACTGTTGTTACTTGAACATCAAGCGCTGAACGCCAAACAGGTATCGAAAGAATCCATAAAAAGTCTTGAACCACAAGATGTCATCAGTATACCATCTGCAAAAACCTTCTTACAAAATGCGTTAAACCAAGCTCTGAACGTAAATGTTAACTGGGATACGATATCGGATAACTTATATTCTTTTGGTTTTGACTCTCTTATGTTTGCACAAGTATCCATGCAGCTTCAAGAGAAATTTGGTTGTAAAATACTGATGACTGATTTCCACAAAGATCCTTCTTATATTGGCCTAATTCACTTGGTACAGAACAATCTAGACAAGACATGGATCAAATGTAACAGTGCTAACTCCTATAACTTACGTTCACTACATCATTCTACTGATTCCAACAAAAGCAAGGAGAAAACAAACACTGAACTATGTTATCCGATTTCATTTGCACAGAGGCGAATTTTGGTAATGCAACAAATCACAACAGATCAATGTCTCTACAATGCAACAAACTGTATCAAACTCAGTGATGAATTTCATTCAATAGCCTTTGTGAAAGCTGTTAATGTAATTTTGGCCCGCCATTGTGCATTTTCGACTATTTTCGAAGACAGGGATGATGGTACTGTTCAGATTATAAAAAGAGATATGGCTTTTCCAATACATGAAATTAGATTAGATAGTCGGGTGCAGGATCCAGATACTGAGGTCATGGATTTATACAAAAAGGATTATAAAACTCCATTCGATCTGACAAAAGGGCCTCTTTTTAGATGCAAACTTTATTATTTGCCAAATAATTCCTATTATTTCACAATGGTTATACATCATATCATTTTTGATGGTTGGTCACATTTTGTTTTCTACAATGAATTATGGTCCACATACAAAAAGATATGCGAAGGTGATGACTACGATACCTCAATACAGAAACCTGTGTATGCTGAATGGGCTTATGAGGAACAGCAAAGCACCAGTCTACCGAACTCAAAGATATCTAAAGATATTTCATACTGGAAACAGAAGCTTGCAGGAGAACTACCACTCACCACATTTCCAGGAGATAAAATAAGACCTAACATGTTCACAAACAAAGGCAAAAGAATTACAACTTTTATTGCTAATACTATTTTTGAAAATATTCTGTTAGTCCAGAGAAATCACACTTTATTTTCAACCCTTCTGTCATGTGTTTTTATATTACTTAAAATTTATAGTGGAGAATCGGATCTTATCATTGGAACACCTATTGCTGGGCGAAACAATTCAAAACTAGCAAACGTTATCGGTTGTTTCATCAACACGTTAGTCCTTCGAGTTCAGCTTGAAGGTCACCAGTCTTTCGAGGAGATTGTCCAAATAGTTTCCAATACATTCATGAAAGCTTACGATCACAAAGATGCACCTTTTGACTATCTTGTAAGCCAATTAAACCTACCTCGGGACACAAGTGTGACACCAATATTCAGCATTAATGTCTGCTACCACAATACAGAAATCAAATCCGAACACGTCTCGCCACCAGAAGGACTTCACATAGAGAGAAGACTTTTGCATAATGATACTTCAAAATGGGATATGCAGTTCGACTTTCTCCAGGAAAGAAGTGGTATGCGGTTTACATTAGAATATTATAGCGACGTGTTTTCTGATGTATATGCGAAAAACATTGTAAATAGTTTTTGTCGCTTACTTGAAAGTGTGAGTAAACTGTCTACCAATAGGCTACATGAATTAGCTACTGTAATATCAACAGATTCGACCACAGATCTAACTTACAGTTCGAAGTCAATTCTTCTTGGTGAAACCGTAGATTTAGAAAATCAAACGCTATCAAAAAGGTTATTTACTAGCTTTAACAAAAACAAAGACAGTGTAGCATGTTTTGAAAATGGGAACAGCTACAAGTATGAGTATTTATTAACACATGCTAAACAATTGACAGTATTCATCAGAAGGAATTGTGATATTCCACAGCGTTCTCGTGTAGGCATTTTGATAGATAACAGCTATTATGCAATTTTAGCAATGCTAAGTTGTATGATCAGTGGATTAACCTATGTTCCACTGGACAAGAACACCGGTAAACAAAAAAATCAGCAAGTTTGTACGGAGGCAGAATGTAAAATAATTCTCTTTGGTCGTTCACATTTATCAATTGCGAACCATCTGCAATGGGCATGTCATGCAGTGAAGACCATAGTATGCTTAGATGCCGACAACTTTGCGGAACTTGATGAAAACCTTGATTCACCTTTGATGGAAAAGGAACTATGGAACTCTGTAGCAGATAAAGCGAAAAATGATATTGAAGGAGGAGGTTGGAAAAGTTCTTATACTGGGAAATATATGAGCGATTGTGAGATGAACGAGTATGCAGAAAATATTTGCACGAAACTGCAAGATTGTCTTTTCAAAGGTACGCGAGTATTAGAAATTGGTTGTGCATCAGGAATTACGACAAAAAAGGTGAGGCCACATGTAGGATTCTATTTGGCGACTGATATCTCACAAATTATGGTGAACAAACTTTCAAAACAATACAAAGATGATTGTAATTTTGAAGCTATGTGTGTCTCAGCTCATGATATTCACACGCTGGAAGATCATATCTTCGATGTGATTATCATGAATAGTGTCGTGCATTGTTTTCCTGGTCATAACTATTTTAGAAAAGTATTTGCGGCATGCGAAAATCTACTCAGTGCTAATGGTGTAATTTTTATCGGAGATATCATGGATTTGGATCTGAAAACCAATTTGATAACATCTACAAAACTGTTTAAGGAAAAAAACCCAAATTTTAGAGTAAAGACCGAGTGGAATGATGAACTTTTCCTTTCGAAAGACTTTTTGAGCAATATTTGCAACAGCTCTGAAAAGATACAAAGTGTTACATTTTCTAGAAAAATATACACCTTATCAAACGAACTTACCGATTTTCGATTTGACGCCATATTTACAAATGTTGGTAACCTCCATAACAAAAAGATTGACGTCAACACATATGCTGCAGTAAATATTCGTTCTCAAAATCCAAACGCATTTGAAGAAGAATGGATAGATGGGATAACATTTTCTGATCAGGCGTACATTTTATTTACTTCCGGAACAACTGGAACACCGAAAGGAGTCATCATCAGTCATGAAGCTTTACTAAATTACGTTCTTTGGGCAGCAAAAACATACAACTTTACGACCGAATCCACGATTCCTTTCTTTTCGCCACTTACATTTGATTTCACTGTAACGAGCATTTTCCCACCATTGCTGAATGGGAGTAAAATCAAAATTTTCCCGAACTTTCATGACTCGTACGAAGCAATTGCTTTGTCAGAAGAACTTACAATTGCAAAATTTTCGCCACTACAGTTAGAGACAATTCTGTCTACTGCTAGACAATCAATCAGCATATCGGTTTTCATTTTAGGAGGAGAAGAAGTTTCTGCAAAACTTCTTTTTGATTTAAAATGTAACATGAGTGGCAAAGAATTTGAGGTGTGGAATGAATATGGACCAACAGAAGCAACAGTTGGATGCATTTTTAAATGTTTCAAAAGCTCTGATATTCCAGTTAACCAGTCCAATTTTGTAGTTATAGGAAAACCAATACAAAATGTGATTGCTATTGTTGTGAGAAAAGACGAGCTTCAAGTGCCAATAGGAGGTAAAGGTGCTCTTGCAATCGGAGGTAAATGTCTTTGTATAGACTTTACCGGCATTGGTATACTCAAACAAACACAGGTTAAAGAATCATTTGTATCGGCTGATTTTGGAAGACCTGGGGAAGTAATGTTACTTACAGACGACATAGTTGAATGTCTTCCAATATCTGGAGATTTAGCGTATTTCGGTCGGAGAAACAACAGGACCTTAAAAATCAAGGGGTTTAGGGTCGATTTACTAAAAGTGCAACATTTCATAGAAAATGAGCCTCTTGTTAAAAAAGCATGGGTATGTTCATTTTCATACAAACGTCAACATTACCTTGGAGCAGCAATTTTGTACACGCAACGTCGACACGAATCTCATCGATCATGGGTTAGCAAAGCTAAATCATCACTAAGGAGTAGTATTCCGATTTATGCTATTCCAAATGTCTTTATCCAAGTTAGCGAAGCCCCTCTGAATGCAAACGGGAAAATAAATACTCCTTTAATTCAGAGGCTGTGTATTGATGAGCTACAGTCAAACATCGAGAGACAGGATATCAATGAAACTAATCCCAGTGAATCTGAGATAGAAAGACAGATGAAGGAAATTTGGCAAAGTGTACTTCCAATTAATCATCTACCAACTCTGAATGACAATTTTTTTTTCGACTTATCTGGAGATTCTCTTCAGGCTATTCATGTAGTTAGAAAAATGCGAAAGGCTGGGTTCAACATTTCTGTAACAGATATATTTCAAAATCCAACTATTCGACAATTGATAGCTTGTCCTAAAAGAAAAACTACCTCTTCACAAGAAGCTGAAATTTATTGTGAAGACCATAGAATTTTCAAGCCTACACCTATAATACATAGTTATCTATCGGGATATCGTATGAACCATGATTTGTTTTCAATGCCAGCTTTATTGCGATTTGATAATCCAATAGACATTCACATTTTACGGATAGCTCTTAGATGTATCATGATGAAACATGCATCACTACGTTCTAGATTCTTTACAAATTATGATGTTACTTTTCAAGAAATTCTTCCACTGAAAGATGATCAACCGAGAATCGAAAAAATTGAAATGAACCAAAACGATACCATTATGTGGGATGAACCTACCTTCATTGAACTTTCTGAAAGATTAGAGAAAAGTCATTCTCTGGTGGATGGTATTCTGTTAAATGCAGGCATAATTAACATAACAAAACCAACAGGAAAAACAGAACACTTTTGTCTTCTGGTTATACATCACATTGCTATAGATATAGTGTCATGGCAGCAAGTTTTAGAAGATTTAGCAGAAACATTTAAACGTCTAAGTAATAACACAACTATCCTGCCAACTCTAGAAAGATGTGTTTTACCTTTTGAAAAGTTTTGCACCGCCTTTCATAATCAAAGTACCGAAATTCCAGAATCAGAGTTTTTGTATTGGGAAGATATTGGAGTTAGATGTCAGAAAACTGGTCAGCTGAAACAGAACAACAAGCCAAACAGCTTTATAACTGCAAAATGGATAGAGTTTTTGGTTGAATCAAAAGATGTCAGATCTTTAGCCATTTCAAGTGGATGCTCCGAACAAAACATATTATTAACAGCAATTGGAAGGAGTATGTGCAAATTTCATGGAAAAGATAGAACATCTCTTTGTATGGAAAGTCATGGGAGAAATCTTAAAGATGTTGATTCTACAGATACTGTCGGTTGGTGCACAAACAAATATCCAATAGTTTTGGACACACCATTAAAGGAACACATTCATACACAAATGAGAAATATTTCGGAGTATATGAATAATATTCCAAATAGAGGGATAGGATTTGACATGCTGAAGTCAAGAGGACTAATATCTTTATCGTATCCAAACATAATGTTTGTGTATCAAGGGTCAATGGATGCTTCAACCAAGCAAATCTTTGATGGAGGAAAGTATAAATTTGAGCACATTCCTTGGCTTGAGGTTATGAAAACACACCTTCTTGGTGGACGATTTCACAGACAGCTAGATGAAATTATGGAATTTGATTTAGAAATTATATCATGGATGCACAGAGGACATTTGACCGTTGGATTCCTTTTCGATACAGCTGTATTAAGCGTATCTCTTGTTGAAAGCCTTATGCAACATATAAAGGACGAATTAAAGACAATGAATGATGCCATACTTACTGAAACAAATGATAGACGTGTTCAAGTATCAGAACCATACATAAATGACAAAACTGTTAAAGGTGGTAAAGTGGAAATAATATCAGCAATCAATATAGTTCCAAGCTGCAGCCATTTGATTTTAGAAGCTTTGAAATGCTACAATTTACGTCTCGATGATTTGATTATTAATCAACAAGATCACTTCATGCAGTCGCTTTTAAGATACAAAAATGCTTCATCCACAATGTTAGTGATAATCCCACGTCATAAAAATGAAATTGAGCGTGATCAATTTAGCCTCCTATGCCAAAATTTAAATGCTGTTCATAAAATTATTGTACTAAACACAGACAACTTCTTAAATAAAAGCAAAACTTCAAACCAGTTGTCACAGAGTACCAAAGAGATCATTCTGCCAGAGGAATTTACAACCACATTTTATGACAGCGAATCAGATATAAGATATGGTATGCCTTTCACTCAGGAAGGATACAGACACTTTGCGCTACTTATTGCTAGAGCTATTCATGGCTTTATCTACAAAAGAAAACATAAGGTTATTGTTGTTGATGCAGATTATACATTATGGCATGGTGAGTGTGCCCAGGAAAATGTTCATTTGAACACAGGAAATGTCTGTTTACAGCAGTTCTTACTTGAACAAAAGAAAAATGGAATTGTTTTGGCTGTAATTAGTAAAAATTATCACAAAGACATCGAACGTGCTTTTCAAAACCTTGATTTGGATTGGTCTCTTAGAATGGAAGATTTTGTATCAATTCAAGCAAATTGGAATTCAAAAGTACAAAATATCAGGCATCTTGCCACCTTGTTGAATCTGGGACTTGATTCATTTATTTTCATAGATGACAACAGTCTTGAATGCGAGGAAATGATATTGTCTTGTCCGGAAGTACTCACACTTAAGTTCCCAAATGACGAAAAGCTTGTTGCTGCCTACCTAGAAAACTTCTGGTTTTTGGACACTTATGACAATACATTCGATACAACAGATAGAACAGATATATACAAGCAAGAATTCAAGAGACAAAACGCCATTTCAAAAGTAGACATAAAGTCAAAATCAAGCAGTGAGATGATGACTGATCTTCTTCTCTCTTGGAAAATGAGACTGTGTATTATGAAAACAACAAAGAAAAGTCTGTTAGAAAATGCAACACTTTATTCCAGATGTAATGAGTTACTTTTCCGTACTAATCAATTTAAGTTGAATAACACGAATATATGTATAGACGACGAAAGTGATGAAACTCAAATCTGGGTGATTTCGCTGACCGATAATTTTGGATCATACGGCGCAGTAAGCATTTGCATTATTGGCAAAGTATCAGAATATGATACTATTCTAAAACAGTGGGTTGTCAGTTGCAGAGCTCTAGGACGCTTTGTTGAGCACAGGATAATCGATGAAATGAGAAAACAAACTGATAAGAACAACACCATTACGATTGCATTGCAAAGCACAGGTAGAAATATACCTATTTTGGATTTTCTCTTGGGTTTTGGTATTGAAAACGTCACTGAAGAGGTTCAAAATGTAAAGATAACACTTAATCAACCTGATTCCGACAGTTATTCTGAGAACCTTCATATTATGGTCATTACTGATGATATCAATAATGATTCGTTTAAAAATAACCCTACTTCCCAAAAGAAAGACCATCATAGAAAAATATCTTCAATTCAAGGAAGGACGGTTACCGATGTTCAGAAATGGATAACCAACACGTGGACACGTTTACAACAGGAACATACTTTAAAACACAACGTGTTTCCAATAATACCATTTGAAACATCAAACATATCTGCAGCGCTTTCCGAAGTCTTTCAGAAAGACACAGAAGATCTCCAAGAACTTGTTAAACGAAGTTGGATGGAAGTGTTATGCACTCATCAACCCCCAATCGAAAGTGACGACTTTCTGCAAGCTGGTGGAACATCATTTTCTGCAGTATTTTTAGTATCAAAGTTAAGACGAGAAGGTGAAATTGAAATTAGTATCATTGATCTACTAAAACATCCAATATACAAGCAATTTGTAAATATTGTTTTAAATGCACCAAAATTGCATGAAATTCAAGTTCGAAACACAGAAAGCTGTTATTTGTCCACTGCACAGAAACGGATGCTCATTATGCAGGAATATGCTCCCAATTCCACGGCTTACGTAGAAACAATTGCGATGAAAACAAAAAAAGATATTAATATCGACGACGTGTTTCAGAACATCTTAACACTACACCCAGAGTTAAAAACAGAAATTCAATTGCTCAAAAACAAGGGAGAATACAAAAGGTGTATTGATGCCAACCGTAATCATAAAGTCATCTATGAAACTGTTAAACAAACTAATGACATTGCAAAATACATTTCAGAGTCAATACCAAACATTGATGTCATATCTTCTTCTTTAATCAAGTGTCGATACTTGCAAACACAAACCTCAGATTATTTAGTTTTACATGTACATCACATTATTTCTGATGAAATAACTTTACGATGTATAAAACAGAATTTGAAAAAAATATTGAATGGTGAAGAAGACTATATTTGTTCAAAATCATTATCGTATTCGACATATGTTGCTGCGGAAGAGCAATATTTGAAAAGTAATGAATGCATATCTGATGCGTCATTTTGGAAAGATCAGTTTGAAACGCTACCACCAGAAGTTAATTTGTCACTCTTGCCAATGTCAGAATCAATCTGGAATGAAACTATTCCATACAAAGCAAACCATTTACACAATTATATAACAAATAGCAGTAAAACTCTTATTTCAAAGATCACTGAAGAGTTTGGAACAACCGATTTCGTTTACTTTTTCGCCTGCACATCAATTGTACTACAACGATATCTTGGTGTTGATGATATGACGTTTGCGGTACCTGCTACACTACGAGACGACTTGCACCAATTAACGGATGGATTGTTCGTCAATACTTTACTCTGTCGGATAAAGTTTAACCCCACATTAACGTGGCGAGAATATATTGCACGAGTTGAAGAAGTCTTACTGTTAACACAAAAATCTCGTGCATACCCACTGGATAAATTAGCACAAATGCTATGGACAATTCAAAAGAAAAGCATTAGTTCATTTTGTTCTCTGATGTTTAATTATAGCAGAACCAACACTGAGAAAGAAGAGATTAGGGTATACTCTAAACATGCAAAGATGTCTTTAAGCATAGATGTCATTGTTGACGAAAGGAACAAACTGACATCAGTTTTGTTTGAATGGGCAGAGGATCTGTTAGACAGCACTATAATTGAGCGGATAAGTAACAGTTTGACTGAACTTTGTTCCAGGGATATACCATGGGATCAAAAACTATATGCCATGGACGTCCTATCGTCATCAGAGATGCAATTGCTTAAGTCCTTCTCTGTAAATGAAATTCCTAACGACACTCACTTGTTAACGGATACGGAAATGCATATACAATTTGAAATGAACACAGAAAAACATCCAGATAATATAGCTGTCGTTTGTGATGAGGACGTTATCACATATCAAAGTCTAAATAAGATGGCGTCACAAATCGCGGAGGGTATTTGTACAAAAATAAATGCTGACATTTTGAAGTCATATCCTGTGTTATTGTTTACAAAGAAGGACATATATTCCGTTGCAATGATATTTGGCGTTTGGAAATCCGGTGGACATTTTCTTCCGGTTTCAATATCAAACCAGAACGCTTTAAAAGATATAAGTTCCCGAATTACACCAGCAGCCATTATTTATCACTGCAGCGATGAAGATTACAAAACAATGATAGAAGCTTCCTTCACCTGTCCAGTTATAAATGTAGAAACTCTGATTGAAAATACATACAACCGCTTCCTCTGGAGTCAGGAAGCATCAAGAAAAACAGAAATTGTAGCATATGCCATTCAAACATCAGGATCTACAGGTGTACCAAAGATGTGCAAAATTTCACATCGCAATCTCAATGTTGTTTCTAATGCTTGGAAGACCGTGTATAATATGGATAGATATGAGGTAAATGTTTTTCAATGGGCACCAGTGTCATTTGATGTGTTTGTTGGAGATCTCGTGCGTTCATTGATTTGCATGTCTGGCAAACTTGTCCTTTGTCCAGACGAACGACGATTAGACGTTTCTTACATTCAACATCAGATAAAATATCATAATATAACTTTCTTAGAAGTGACACCGCATTTTGCATCACATTTGATAGAAGACAGTAATGCTTCCAATTTCGAAAGTTTAAAAATTTTAGTTTTGGGGTCGGATGTTACACACAGTCACATATTTGAAAATATAAAACGAATCCTGAGACCGGATCAGCGTGTTATTAATAGTTATGGAATGACGGAAGCTACTATTGATTCTACATGTTTTGACAATCAACAAGTGCCTTGTACAAGGAGTGGCACAGTTCCGATTGGAAAGCCATTACCAGGAGTATCACTTCATGTCTTAGATAAAAACACTTTACTTCCATCTCCTATAGGAACTGTTGGAGAACTCTACATTAGCGGAAACGTCATTGCGTCTGGTGATACTGAAGTTGTTGCAATAGGAAAAGAGAAATTTGCATTGAAAACCGGAGATATTTGTTGCTGGTTACCGTCTGGGAATCTAGAGCTTTATGGTCGGTGGGACGATGTTGTGAAGTTGAGAGGATTTCGCATTAGCACTTTAGAAATTGAAAAACGAATTATGCTCAAAATTAAAGACATCAAAGAAGCCTGTGTTTCCGTTTTAACAGATAACAAATCAAGTAAAACTCAGTACCTATGTGCATTTGTGGAGTTGTATCCAAATCACTCAAAAGATATGAACGCTAACAAGATAAAGCAAATACTTTCCCGTGAGTTACCTTACTACATGGTTCCTGATTTAGTTAATTTTTTGGAAAAACTACCAATTACGAAAAATGGCAAAATTGACAGGAAAGGTCTGCCATCTTTATCAGACATGAATGACTTAAAATGTAAGAGAATAAGTGGTAAACATGATGGAAAAGAATCGGAGACCGCTAATGTTTTGAAAGCCTTATTCGCACAGGCAATGGATTTAAAAGATATGAATATCATTGATGCAAATTTAACATTCATGGAGAATGGAGGTCATTCTTTAACATTAGTTCGTTTTTGTTCTCTCATTAAGAAAGAGACAAAATTCAAAATAGGAATTGCTGATTTATTTTCGTATCCATCTATCTTGACTTTAGCTAATCAAATAGAAAGCAGGCACATATTGGAATCAGGAAACAAAGTGGCAAATGAAGATTGTTCAACAGATTCTGCAGATATAGTAATAACTGGATTGGGACTCCGTCTACCTGGTGGCATTATGTCTTTACCGCAGTTATGGGAAGTACTTCAGAATGGAGAGGACCTAGTGCAACAATTTCCGCAAGAAAGGATTTCAGATTTTAAAGATTGTTCAAAATATCTGCCAACCACAGATACTTATCGAGGGGCCTTTTTAGATAGAATTGACCAATTTGATAACGAGTTTTTTCATATTCCTCCTGGTGAAGCAAAGTTCATGTCGCCAGAACAAAGACTGCTACTGCAGGTGGCAACAGAGGCCTTACTCGAAGGAGAAAACTCCAGTAATATAAATGGGGCTAATATTGGTGTTTTTCTCAGCACTATTGACATTGGATATTCACAGCTTGATTATCCAGATGAAGCAATTTGCGTATCAGGTCTTTTACCAGGAATGGTTGCTACACGTATTGTTTACCAGTGGAATTTAAAAGGACCAAGTATGCTTGTCGATACAGCTTGTTCATCTTCGCTAATGGCATTAAAACATGCATGCGAATCTATTAAAAAGAACGAATGTGATGGGGCATTGGTAGGAGGTGCTAATCTTGTGATTTATCCAGGTAGGACAGGCGTCTTTGGAAATGCAGGTATTCTTTCACCAGATTTTTCCTGTCGACCGTTTGACGAAAATGCAAACGGAACTGTCGTAGGTGAAGGTGTTTTATGTTTATATGTGGAAAGATTAAGTTCAGCAATAAAGCAAGGCAAACATATCTATGGTATTGTTAATAGTATTGCATCAAACAGTGTTGGACATGGAAACGGAATCACAGCTCCATCTTCGACCTCACAGATAGAAGTAATAAATAAAGCACTCACGGCTGCTGGAATAAAAGCTGCAGATGTTGGTTATATTGAAACACATGGCACAGGAACAAAACTAGGGGATAGAGTAGAGATCTCGGCGTTATCGTCAATCTTTAAAGAGAACGTAGCTATTGGTACATCCAAGAGTATGTTTGGACATTTAGACACGACAGCTGGATTACTTGCACTAGTAAAGGTGTTGGCAACATTTATGTTCAATAAGATACCACCATCAGCAAATTTTAAAATTCCGAATTCGGACCTGAAGGAATCCGCTTTATCTATTGTTACCGAAATTCAAGATTGGGATCCTAACAATTCGGGTAAACGAATTGCTGGTATTAGCGCATTTGGCTTAACTGGGACAAACTGCCATGCAATAATTTCAAACCATGATCCAAAATGTATGAAACACGAGGGAAAACAGAATCAATCATGCTTCCCGTTATTTTTTCGTGGCAAGTCTTTCAATAATATAAAAAAACAAGCATGGCTGTATAATTGCTTAATCAGAGAAACAATGCAAAAGACATCTTTGAATTCCCTCAAAGGTATGTGTTTTGTAGTTGCAAGGAGGTTTCACGAAATGTGTATGGAAAATGTTGGTCACGATCAATTTCGTATGGCAATTAATGTGAAAACACCACCACAAGCAATACGGTTATTGTCTATTGTACAATCTACATCGAAAGTGGAAGATTTGATACAGATCTGTAAAATGCGGAGTGACATGTACGTTTCATTTCCTGGCTCATGCATTGTCAATTCGGAGATAAACTACTTGAGATCCTTTATACAAAATAATCATATTGATATTTCCGATATTTTTGGAGAAGAGATAGATAATATTTGCCCAGCATTTGGTGTAACCTTGGCTTTGTTTGAAGAAAATCGACATTGGCTGGATCGAAACACCAGATTCCTAAAAAAAGAAAACCTGTATGATCTTTTAGACAGAAAAGTAACAGAAAGCAAGGAAATTATAAGGTCTTTACCACTAATGGCCACAGACGACCTAACATACCTTCAAGGCAGGTTTTGTTCATCTGTTATTATCAAACTTCTTCGTAGTACAAACTTATCAACTCATGTACTTAATAATAGAAGCACATCTCTGAAAGAATCGTTCGAAATCACAGGCATGCTAGAGCAGTACGAGAAATTATTTTTTGTAATGATAAGGGAGCTTTTAAACAACGGGTTTATAAGAGCAATGGGAAGAGACGAAACAGTACTGAAGTTAGATTCATATATATTTAACTGCAGTGATATACTTGATGTTGACCCAACAAATGTAGCTGATCATGCCATGAAAAAATACCCGGGTTGGGCAGACTGCTTTCGATTTCCGTTATATTGTTCACAACACTTGCGTAGCGTTTTATGGGGAAACATGAGCCCATTGTCAGTAATTTATCCCCAGGGCGATTTAAATTTTATGTTTCGATTTGATAAACTTGGCGATCCACTTGGAGATGTATACTACAATACATATATGCAGTCGATAGCATCATACGCTGATCAACTTGCTGGAATAGGGAAGAAAATAAGAATACTAGAAGTAGGTGCCGGTATGGGACATGTAACAAGACAACTTCTTCCAAAGTTTACAGACATCGGAAACATTGAATATTGGTTCACCGACCTAGGAAAAGCCTTTGTTGAAAATGCAAAGAATACTTTTGAAAGCTATTCGCACTCTATGAAATTTTGTACGTTTGATATAACAAAATCTGCTCTAGAACAAGGCGTTATCGGTACTTTCGACATTGTAATATCATATAATGTTATTCACACGACTGACAGTATCAAAACTTCTGTTGTGAACTTGAAGTCATGCTTGGGGGAAGACGGTACCTTGTTCATAATTGAAAGTGCAAAGAACGAAACATGGGCAACACTAGCCTGGGGTGTCCTAGATGGATGGTGGTTCTTCAAAGACTATGATCTTAGACCGTTTGAGCCTATGATGGAACCTGAAAAATGGGAACACATTCTGTCTGGTATGTATAGTTGTTTTGTTTACTTCAATCAAAATATAAAATATTGATGTACAGTTATGATAATATAAGCTTTGATCAGCTATTTTACACGCTCTGACAAACGATTTATGAATATATTGTCACAAATATAACACGTTGGTGTATGAAATTTATCAATGAGGCAATAGTTAAACATTGGTGATTTCGAACGAAAATATATTTTTAATCTATATAAAATAGAAACTTGTACAAGAGTCGTACAAGAACATTCAGCTGCTTAAATGTTTATCATTTGAACTCTGGTGGATAGTTGTCTCATTGGCAAACACATTTTTGTATATATTAAGGTTTATTTCTATTCTTAGTGTTTGTATGAGTTTTAAATTTGTCCTTTTGGGTCTTATATTCATTGTTTTTTATGAATTAAAATTTTTATTTTAGTAATTGATTGAAATGTGCAATCAAACAATTGATTTATTAAAAAAGAGAGGCGACAGAAACCAAAGGGACGTTCAAACTCATATTTCGAAAACAAACTGACAATGCTATGGCTAAAAACGAAAAAACGACGAAAAGACAAACAACGGTACACAGAACACAACATAGGAAACTAAAGACAGAGCAGCACGAACCCCACTAAAAACCGGGAGCGATTTCAGGTGCTCCAGAAGGTAATCAAATCCTGCTCCACGTGTGGCTGCCCTCGTGTTGCACATGCAAGTACAAACCCGATGAAAAGTCCAGTTCGGTAGGTCACAATCGAGAAAAACAGGACGGGATTGTGGTTACCACAATTGGAACATATCCTTCTTCATCTGTGAAACAGATATTCCATAATGGTCAACCAACTCGTGATTTCGTCCGCAAAATTTTCGAAAGGATGATTTCATCTCAACCAATTGGAACTCTTGGTTCATTAGCTTCCTTGTAAGCAGCAACCCTCTATCAAGGAAATAATGATAGGAAATGCAAGCTCTGAAAACATAATTTGTTTGCTATGTGAGCCTACACATATTTTTGTTTTGATTTCTTTTTGATAATCAAATGTTATCATTGCTTTAATGGAAGAGATTACGAAAAGTCCGATAACGTGAATTTCAAGCATTCGACAATCGTCTACACATTTTTGATTTCCTATTCTTATTATTGGAATACTTTATTTTTTTAAACAGTCATTATTTAAAAAAAAGTTTACCTTTCTTGTTTGGATTGAATGGAAATTACTTGTATTAATAAAAGGTTACATAGCAAGTGTGAAATGGTTATCGTTTGCATTCATCTCTCGTTTTCTGATGTCAAAAATAGCGATATTATAATTGGATACCGCTTGATAAATAAACTCGTCATAGATACCAGGATTGAAACATATCCTTCTTCATCTGTGAAACAGATATTCCATAATGGTCAACCAACTCGTGATTTCGTCCGCAAAATTTTCGAAAGGATGATTTCATCTCAACCAATTGGAACTCTTGGTTCATTAGCTTCCTTGTAAGCAGCAACCCTCTATCAAGGAAATAATGATAGGAAATGCAAGCTCTGAAAACATAATTTGTTTGCTATGTGAGCCTACACATATTTTTGTTTTGATTTCTTTTTGATAATCAAATGTTATCATTGCTTTAATGGAAGAGATTACGAAAAGTCCGATAACGTGAATTTCAAGCATTCGACAATCGTCTACACATTTTTGATTTCCTATTCTTATTATTGGAATAATTTATTTTTTTAAACAGTCATTATTTAAGAAAAGTTTACCTTTCTTGTTTGGATTGAATGGAAATTACTTGTATTAATAAAAGGTTACATAGCAAGTGTGAAATGGTTATCGTTTGCATTCATCTCTCGTTTTCTGATGTCAAAAATAGCGATATTATAATTGGATACCGCTTGATGAATAAACTCGTCATAGATACCAGGATTGAAATTTTGTACGCCAGACGCACGTTTTGTCTACAAAAGACCCATCAGTGACGCTAAAATCAGAAAAGTTAAAAGCCCAAATAAAGTACGAATTTGAAGACCATTGTTGACCAAAAATTGCCAAAGGTTTTATTTAATGTCAAATAAATGATAGTTTTGCCTTCACGAGTTGTTGAAACTATTTTTTTTTTTATGTAAAAAAGTGTCTTTCCAAGGCCAATTCTGTTGTATCTTTTTATTTGCTGAGCGGAATTCAGCAAGCTGAAAATCCATACATAAATACAGTGTAACACCATCAATTTAAATGGATGTGTCAGACACATCCAGAATGGAACATACTTATGATACGAACGCTCCTTGTCGTGTTATTTACAGTTTAGAAGACATCACGATATTAAAAATGAAGAAACCGTCGCTACGGGAAGAAATAGTTAATCGTAACCTTTGCAAAAAAATAATAAATTAAATGTACAAAACGCTTTTTTTGTGCGTTTGTGTTATCATATATTGACATTTTTATACCATTTCGTCTTGCATATGCCAAACATCGTTATAACTGTATTTTTTATTTATCATATACAATAGAATAATATATAAGTTTTAAGGATTACGGTGGAAATTGGATTAAAATGTTTATAGCTAAATACATTTCGAAGAATAATTCTTCTATTCCTAAACATATGAAAAAAAAATAAAATGAACTACTTCTAGATATATAGGTCTGACAGTACATTATTTTGTAGATATTGGTTTTGCATCTGTTGTATCTTGTCCATTTGATGAAGAAGACCGAAATGAAGTAGAAAAATTTTTGTTTGTTTGTTGTGTCAAACCATTGAATTTATCCGAGTCTCGAAAAACACGTTGGTGGAAAAATATTGATACAGATTTTGAGGATAAAATAGAATTAGAAGATGACGCTGACTTAACTGATACCAATTTGTCTACAGAGCAGATTGTGCAAAACGAATTGAAGCAGATTTGGTCCGAATTGTTAGGAGTACAAGATATAAATCCTGAGGATGATTTTAATTCCTTGGTGGTGAATCGTTAATTGCAGTTCAAATGATGACACTTGTTCGGAAACGCATAGGATACCAATTGGAAATAGCTGATACGTTTGGATATCCAAGTTTAGCTAG
>JAASAO010001952.1:0-115334 GCA_017311375.1 Mytilus coruscus
AAATGGTCAATGATTTTTTATTAATTTATTACTATTCAATGACGATTTTATTCATTTTTAAGTGTTTTGCCTGTTTCTTTGAAAACTATAATAGATGAATAGACATTTGAAGTAGCAAAGATGATAAATTATTTCAATTTCGTCTTTTATTATGAAAATATTAATAAATATACAGAAACTTAGAATAGCAAACAATTATCCGCAAGTCAAGATCTACAAAGACGTCAACCATTTTAGAAGTATATTCTAGTCTACAATGTTGGAGAGTGTCCATTATTAAATATACACATGGCCCTAAGTATGCGACAGAGGAAACAATATCCGATATGGTACAATCAAAACCATCAGAAAAACAGAAAACACCATGACAAAAGAACAGTTCATAGAAAGCTAAAGGTAAAGAAACACGACCCGAATAGAAAAAATGCGGAGGTGAACTTAGGTTCTATATACAAACATCAAGTTGAAAGTCTTCAAGAACAACAAGACATGCAAATCGTGATATAATGCAAACTGTTTAGGTCAAGGAAAGTGTTCTAAAGAATACCAGTGTTCTATGTCTATATGGTTGACTTGTGTTGTTGCCTCCTCTTAAAGGTGAAGTTGTCAATAGTATAGGAGGCCCAAATTTTACTGTAAGTTTGAAGATTTTTTATGAAAAGAAGGAGACTTCATTTTGAGAACCCACAGATTGACTTTTGAACCCGGAAGCTTACAATGATTACACACTGTTTGGATACAAGTACATATGGCGGATGTGCACTTCAATTGAAGCGATTGTGTGAATATTGTTTTTCTTTTATTCTACTCTATGAAAATCAATGGTTCCAAAGCAGGAATTCATTAATTGTAATCAACACTTCAATCAATTTTCTGTCAAGATCATTTAAATTTCAAGTTATTAGCATACATTTTAAACTTTGGACATTATTGCTATTTATAAAGAACGTCAAACAGGGGCGAAAGATACCAGGGGAAATTCAAACTCATATGTCAAAAATAAACAGACAACGCCATGGCTTAAAAAGAAAATGACCAATAGACAAATAATAGTACACAAACCACAACATAGAAAACTGAGCAACACAAACTCCACTAAAAACTTGGGGTGATTCAACGGATTCTTTTATGTGTATGTAATATACAAACGCATAAAGATTTGCAACACAATTGCACCCAACATATCTATCAGACTAAGGGATGGCAACACATATCATTTCATTTTGACTGAAAATGCTCAGTTAATAAATTGTGTATTTGTACTAAAACCATTCATTGGACTTTCTATTTTTGGGTAAAACTTTGACAGTTTGAAGAACTGTACTTAAAAATCAAAGTAAGACGATTGCAACGACCTTTAATTATTTTCCTTTTGTCATTACAAAACTTCTTGGCTGATAATACACAAATTCCTTTCGCCAATTCCCTAATACGTGTATTCGGCTTCTATAACAATAATTTTGAAGGAATGTATTTAAATCAATAAAGAAGAAAACTTTTTTTCTTATTTATAGGAACAGACAGCTAACCTGTTTGAAAAGATAACAAATTTTAGAAGATGTGCAAATAAACATGTTTTAGAAATCTACACGGACATGGCAAACAGACATATCTTTTCCAAGATTTGCAAGAAGAAATTATCATAGAATTCGGAGACATAAAGAAAGTTATCGAAGAAAAAGTTGAAGACGTATTGGATACTTCCTGTCCCATTGTGACAACAGGTTTTTGTTTTTAAATTTTGTAACAATAGACAACTTAAAATGTGTTTTCATATTGATGCAGTTTCCAGTTTTGTGTCATTGTTTTAAGTTCAGCAAAATATTTGCGGTCCTATAATATTATGACGCTGTCGGCGGCGTCGTCGTCGTCCAAAGACATTTGGTTTCACGACAAAATTTGAATATAAGTGTATGAATCTGTAGGTTCCATATCACAAAAGGAGATTGAAATTGATTTTGTTTTTTTTGTCTAAACTGTTTAGGAATTAGAGGTAAAAAAAAAGAGTGAAAAAAGCATTTTTATTGTTTCAGGACAATAAATTATGTATAAGTGAATGAATCTCTATGAAATTCTACCACCAAAATCAAAACTCAAAAGGAAGGTTAGGATTGATTTTAGGGTTATGGCTCAAACCGGTAAAGAACAAGGGAAAAAACTAGGTTGTTCATGCTTCCGGACATTAACTAGAGTATATAGGTCTAGGGATCCCTATGAAATTATACCACAAAGTTCCATACCATACAAGGAAGGTTTGAATGATTTTGGGTTGTTATGACCTAAACCGTTTAGGAATAAGGGACCAACAACATTACTTTGTATCATTGCTGATTTCTTTACTAATTAAAATGGAGTTTAATTCAGAGTGTTGAATTATTGGTTTTTCAACGGTGTATTTAGGTTTTGGGTTTTGAGCTTCGTTTTAAATTGGTCAACATTGAGGTCCAAAGGATCCAAAATAAAACGTTCTTTGATTTCAACAAAATGATTTCTTGGGGTTCCTTGATATGCTGAATTTAATCATGTCATTTAGATTTTTCATTTTAGTCCCGGTTTTCAAATTGGTCCACATTAACGTTAAATTTGTAGGGTTCCTTGCGATGCTGATTCTAGCTGTGTATTTAGATTTTGGTTTTGGGCCCTGTTATCAAATTAGTTCACATTGAGGTCAAATCTGTTTCGATTTATTGCGACGGACAACTTCATTGATACAGATATTGAAAAGCCATATAATAAAAAATCATTTATAGCTAATTTTGTTTTCTTTGGTAAAAGTTTGGATAGATCAAAAGAGCAAATTGAAACATCATAATAAGGACAAAGGTTAAATATTTATAAATGAAAAGAAGAAAATCTAGACCATTTTATTTTTTCAAAATACAGGAGAAACGTCTGCAGGGAAGAGTTCTTTCATTAATCTTCTTCTTGGTGTAGATCTTTTACCACAATCCGCACTGGCTTGTACATCAACCATATGTAGAATACATAATAACAACGAGAAGAAAATAGAAGTAACTGGAAAATCAAAAGTGCCAAAGAAAATAAATTTGGAGAAAAAAGATGTGGAATCAGTAAGAAATGTATTGAAAGCTTATGTAACTGTTACAGGCTCAAAGGAAAATCAAACTGGTATGGACAAAAAAGAAGAATACGAATTCGTGGATATTTATTGGCCAATTCCTTTTCTGCAGGTTAGCACATACAAAACACATTAATGTACAATGTAATGTTAAGCATAGAATCTTCGTGCAACATTTATTGTGTATATCAATTTATATATGAATATGTTATAATGAATTTATTATTCCGTTCCTTGTTTCTCTAGTGCCCTATATTATAGTTTTGTAAGATTCGGCACATATAATTCTCATAGTTTTGATAACATACACTTTTCATTATCTTAATTTAAATGACGTAAGAAGAGTTCATGGACATTACACTTTTCTCATTTTAGATCTGCTTAGGATCATACTACCAGTGGTCGCATGAAATGCTTTTCGAGTTTTATGTTCCATATTTAGAAAATCAAACTATTTCAATAGGTTGATCTGTAAAACATTTTGGCCCATAATTTTGACAAAAATCAAAATTCGATATATTAGTCATATACAACTTTTGTAATAGTGCAATTTTAGTTGTATACTTATTTACATTCACAAATGATGCAAAAGGGAGTTTGAGGAAAATGATCGCTTTTGCGTTTAAGGCTCCATGAAGATCTAACAAAAGGTGTCGCAGGAGAATTCCGGTACATTTGGCTCATATTATAATTAGTTGGAATGTATAATTTTACTTATTATTCAAGTTGCAACTTTCTATCGTCTGTAGTTTAAACGATTTTGTAATTTAATTATGTCCACGATATTCTTTTTCGACCCCTAATTCTGGCCTTAGGGTAATTTAAAAAATTACAAAACTATGGCATAATCTACGTTTATAGTTCGAACTTTGTGCCATGTTTCAACATTTCGACATTTGTGGTTGCTGAGAAAAATTTAGAAATAACGTACAGACATAAATGCCAAAAGCAGCAGAACAATATACAAATTCACATTAGTGCAGTGTTAGATAAATGACAGTGGTATTACTATCGGTTATTTTTTAAGGATGCCTCTGCATAGCAAGGGTTTAGCAGTTAAATTCCATGCACGATAATTCTGCATTCACATATTTATATTTGGTGATAATATTTTACTAAGAACTTAAAAGACAACAGTAAATCATTGTGCAAATTACGTTCTTTCTGCTCACATATAGCACTTATTACCCGTGGTTTAACGAGGCATCTCAATTAAAAGATATCAATATCCTGAATTATGGCTATGATAAGCTATATCTTGCTATCAACAGTGCAGCAGCTACCTGTGCCAATCAAATCATTTTCCGTTTTAATCTATGACGACGTCCATATTTTTCGACTTTGTAAACTGGGAACGTTGTTCTAGTAAAAAAATGTTTTATAAAAGTTTCTAATAGCTTGAGAAGTCATCCAAGTTGGTTAATGATTCAATACCCTTTTGTTGTTTCAATGCTAAAAAGGAAAATAACAAAATACCGAGCTCCAAAGAAAATTCAAAACCGAAAGTTCCTCAAGAAATGACTAACTAAAAGCTAAAACACATCAAACGAATGGAAAACAACTGCCATATTCCTGACTTGGTGCAGGCATTTCTCTATTTAGAAAATGCTGGATTAAACCTGGTTTTATGACTAGATTAACCTCTCACTTGTATGACAGTCGCATAAAATTCCATTATATTGACAATAATGTGTGAGCAAAACAAACAGACATAATAGGAACAAAATGTCAAAAGTGGGGTACAACAGTCAACATTGTGCTATAATCTTCAAAACTTATGATAACTTAAAAAAGTATAAAAATCCACAGCCTTTCCCCATGTACTATAACATTTGATAATCCTGTGCTAAATAGAAAGGTGTAAATGCACGCAGTGCTAGCAATGATTTCTTTAAAAACAGTCCTGTAAGAAAAGCTATGGATTTTCTGCAAAAGTTGAGTTGAGGTGGTGCAAAATCCACATTTTCTACTAAATGCAATTGGAGACAACAACAACAACAACAACAATACTTTATTTTAAGAGGGTTACACAGTTAGCTATATAACTAATCTTCCCTGAGGCGCTCATCATAGACTTAAAAAGTTTCTGTGGACGAGGTTTCCTTTTGATAAATATACAAAATTATATGTCTTTTTATTCAGTATTTTTGCTGTTTTGATATTATTACACTTTAAAAATGTCGTAATACACGTATTATATCTTCCTCTTCCTCAATAATGAGATGAGTGAGAAAATAATGTAATTGTTTAGACTTTATCAGTCTTTAAAATAAACTCATCAAAGAAAGAAACTTTATAACTGTGTACGCAAACTCCAGTTTCGTTAACAAAAGCGCCATCAGTTACGCTCAAGTAAAAGATCTTAAAGGCCAAAAAGTACAAAATGGAAAGCATTTTGAAAAATGCAGCTAAAATAATTTTAAATGTCAACTATTGTCTTTTACACAATTTCAGTAATCTTATTTTGAGGATCCATGTAGTTCTAAGCGGTGCACACAAATCCCTGTAGTTGTGCTACTATTTCTATCAACGTTTAACATGTTTTAGTAATTGTTTATATAAATTTATAAAGTTTTAGTATTTTAATTCAAGGATAATATCATTATTGTGGATACACCAGGAATTGGTCCAGACCATCCTTGTCTAACTAAAAAGTTATTTCAATATTTGCCGAATGCTCTTGCCTTCATATATGTTATAAATTCACCAAATGATGGTGGAGTGCAGACGGATAGGGTAAGGATAATTATAGCCAGTTTACGATGTATGGAAAAGTAATGTTAAATTGATTTATTTTACGATTCTAAAACCTTATCTTAACAGATTCAAAGTGCATGACAATGCATCATTTACTACCTTACATTTCATCCAAAGCTTGCCAAATAATATCGTCAATGAAAGAAAATATGTAAAACTTATTAATATGGATAAAACGAACACTCGATTATCTGTTTGTTGTGCGACTGAGTAACTGTTACATTGACATTTAAAGCTACCATTTCAAATGCGGATTAGTATATCAGCCTTGGCATAACTTATTATATACACGAAAAAGAAGTTAACGGACAGAAAATCTATAACATAGATAAACACAAGAACTAAGGTACTCTTTGATAGGATATTATAATTAATTGAAAAAATTAATGTATTGTGTATTGTAGGAACAATATTCGCGTAATAGCTCCTTGAAATGAATTTAAATTCTAAAAACCTCACCACACTCGATTTAAATATTTTCAAAGCTATTATCAAAACTCAATTCTATATTTCAAGAAGCAAACACAACTTCTTTCATTGTTAATATTATCAATATAAGCATTAATTCCTATCAAACATCTGTAAATAGAGCAATTCCTTATCGGTCGTCCCACTGTCTATATCACTCTGCTGATCTCTTAATTTTAAAATTGCATATCAAGGCTTTGTGACGTCAAATACGTTGACCTGGCATTAATAACTTTGACTCGGACATATCAACGACGTCACACTGTATGAACCGACGTTAATAAATTTGACCCGAACTTATCGAGACATCTTCCGGTTTGCTTGTGAACAAAGAAAACATTTGTTTATATCATGCAAAACATGCAAATACAACCGAGAAATCGATTATCTTGTCTGCATATTGATATTGTAAAATATCAGCTGCTCGACACAATATGACGCCTTTTAAACTTGTTCTCTGCGCTCACTCGACAAAAAGCTTCACATTTTGACCCGCAGGTGGTATTTTACGATATCAGTATGCAGAAAACCTGATAATCGGTACTTATTACTTAATTAAAACAACTACACCTGTCATTTTAATATCTATACCAAACCCATTTCAACATAAGGTTTTTAATCACAGGAGGGCATAATATGTCTTTACACTCAATGATGTGAAATCCAAACCTCTTGATTGATGTTGTTCCTTGTCCTCATACAAATATAGCCCTGTTGGTCATGTTGAGACCATAGATAATTCAATGCTTGAATTGATACATCTAATTCTAATTGAAGAACTTCAGGTTATTGATGGTTGGAGTTACGGACAAAGCCGTAAATTGTACATATAACGTATTGTTTTGGTATGCAAAACCAATTTTGTCATTTCCTAATATAAGAACTTTGAATTCAAAGCAAATCTTGTTTCCTACTAATACACCACGGAAAGGATATTTTAGAATATCTCGAATCCAGCCGTCTCTCTTTTTTTTATTAACATCAATAGGACGATAAAATCTCCATTTATACTAAATACCAAATTCTACAAAAAGAAAACTTATTCTGAACGTTATATAGCCAGCTCGTCTAGATGTCGATTTAAGGTGGTATGGGAGTTTAAATTTTCGGGCCTTCTGCGCAATGATATCGTAAGTCATTCTCATTGTCGTAATTGTCGTAACCACTTCATTTAATTTGGATTATAACAATTATCAATTTTAATTAGATACATTGAAGGTTGGCGGAATAATTGAAAACTGCAATAATTACCTTTATACAAGTTATTGTTGCAAATGCACTTACGTTTTGGAAAAAGGGGTATGTTTTGTCGTCGGAGAAAAGACATAGACAAGATAATACATAATAATCGATGGCCTGCTTTTCATGAATACTGTAATGCAGATGGAAAATTATTATAAACAATCTTCATTTTGGTAGCTTATGAAGCAGTTTCACACTTGATTTACACTCAAAAGGACCATGACAGTATTTTACATCGTCCTCTTACTATCAGAGCAATTCACGAAAAAATCATTTAATAGCGTACAATTTGTTATCAACGGAATAATTCGAAAGCATCATCTGTGAACAAACATAATCTTTTTCATGGTACTTGTCATTAATATAAATTGGATCAACTGAACTTGTAGACAAGTGTTGTCAACAATACTTGTATATAATGTACAAGTATTGTAAAAAAAATCAAAAATCAATAGGGTTTGTTATTATTCATTGATGTGTTTTATTAACAACTTGTTGGTGTTTTTTTTTTTGTTGTTCTAATGAATTTAGGCAGATATAAATATTGAGACTGAGTTGCTTTATACTTTTATTTATTCATGATAACAAAAAAATGTTCTGACAATTTGTGCACCTTGTCTTTTCCCCAAAGTGGGGATGGGCTTTTATGTAAGCAGAATATTTTTTTGCACTGCTGTAACTGGTATATTTATGAATATTGAGACTCACCCTTCAAAATGGTCATAACAAGGAAAGGTAGTAGTCCTTCACCTTCACCACCTAAACAACTTTTAAGAAACATGCATGGAAAATGCTTCCAGTTACCATCTGTATCCTGTGATCACCGCGAAAACTATTTCTTCCAAAGAACCATTTGGGTAACATAGCAGAATAAAATTCAAATCTTATTGAGAGGCAGGAGATTCTGTATGTGCAGCTAATCCATGGCAGTATAATCAGCCGTATAAGGAGGGCACGAATAACTTTTTTTAACAAAGTTGATTTATTACATAACTATTCAAGACAAATTATCACAAAACTGAATTGTGACTTTTGTCCTGCGACTCCCTGTCCTACATTCTTTTTTTACACTTATTAGATTATTTTGCCCAGAATTTTTATAATAAAATTATGTTATTTTGTCAATATATGGTCAAGAACATGAACTTTTAATACATTTTTTTGTAATGCACTATTTAGTCCAGGCTTTTATGGTTAAACATCTGTAAAGTCTTGAACCTTTCCTATGTAGTCTTACAATTGTTTTAAAATTAAATAAATTCACAAAACTTGTTACTGGCCGATCAGTATTTGTTGCGGCTTATTGTTATGATATTGTAACTATCATATTTATTTAGTTGGCCTTATTTGTTTTGTGTGGCCTATTACACATGTTTACATTGTGTACAAAATAAAACACACTGTGTTACAACTATGCAGTTTAGAAATCACTGGAACAATCATTGATACTCATGGAATGATTAGAACTTTCTATTTCACTTACATAACGTTTCCAGAATGATCATAACAAAGATGCGTAATTCAAATTTCTAGCATTGTCTAGAAGTTTCCGTTTGAGTATATATATAAGTATGCAGACCCTAAAGACAGAGACATAGATAGACTTAGACATCGATAGACATCAACATTCTCAGCAGTTGGATTGACACTTTTATTTACTAACAACATCATACTAAATTGTGACCTATTGGACGTAATATTCTGTGGATTCCGTGAAAATTTCCGGATAAAGAAAAGATAAAAGATTGGACATATATTTTGACAGTTAAGTTGACATTTCTTTTGTGTAATATTTCTTGTAAACTTTTGTATGGTAAATCTTTTAAATTTATTATTGATTTGTGTCTTTTGTTGGCTACAATTAAAAGGGATTTTCTGGCGTAACAGAAATTGGGGCTCGTCCGGGATTTGTGAGCAAATTTGATTTATTGAAAGGTAACTGGGAAGTCCCATTGACACAGAGAGCTCGAGAAATATCAGCTTTTGTCACACCAGATGGCTTATTTCAATAAACTGTAATGCCGTTTGGCATGAAAAGTGCTCCAGCTACATTTCAAAGAATGATCAATAATGTTATAAAAGATTTAGACTGTTGTTATGCTTATATTGATGATCTTATTGTATGTAGTGATAGCTGGGAAGAGCATTTAACACATTTATATGATACTTTTGATAGATTGTCACAATCAAATTTGACTGTTAATCTTGGTAAAAGTGAATTTTGCCAGGCCACTGTTGATTATTTAGGGCATGCAGTTGGCCAAGGTCAAGTTAAACCTATTATGGCTAAAGTGGATGCAATTACCAAATTTCCTCCTCCTACAAATAAAAACAACTTATGAGATATTTAGGCATAATTGAATTTTATAGAAAATTTTGTTCAAATTTTGCTACTGTTGTTCAACCATTGACTAATCTTTTACGGAAAGATTCTAAATTCATCTGGAGTGAAAATTGTCAAAACGCTTTTAAAAATAGCAAATCACTTTTAATTAATAGTCCAGTTCTGATCACTCCAGACTTTGAAAACAATTAAACTTGCCGTTGATGCAAGCGATGCAGGAGTTGGAGCTGTTTCATATCAAGAGACAGATGATAATGTTGAGAAACCTATATCATATTTTTCTAAGAAATTAGATAAACATCAGAAAAATATTCAACTATTGAAAAGAGTGTTTTGCACTGTTGTCTGCACTTCAACATTTTGATGTGTATTTAAATCCCACTGTCCATCCTATTCTTGTTTATACTGATCATAATCCTCTCACCTTCATACATAAAATGAGAAACAAAACCAGAGATTGACTAGGTGGAGTTTATTGTTACAGGAATATGATGTTATTGTAAAACATATTAAAGGTAAAGATAATGTAATAGCAGATGCTTTATCTAGAACTTATTAAAACACTGTGTATATACTATGTATTTTTGAAAATACTTACTATATATTACTATGTATTTTTGTACATATTATTCATGAAAAGTTTTGTTACACTCAAACTTTTTTAAGGGGAGGTGTTATGATATTGTAACTATCATATTTATTTAGTTAGCCTTATTTGTTTTGTGTGGCCTATTATACATGTTTACATTGTGTACAAAATAAAACACATTGTGTTACAACTATGCAGTTTAGAAATCACTGGAACAATCATTGATACTCATGGAATGCTTAGAACTTTCTATTTCACTTACATAACGTTTCCAGAATGATCATAACAAAAGATGCGTAATTCAAATTTCTAGCATTGTCTAGAAGTTTCCGTTTGAGTATATATATAAGTATGCAGACCCTAAAGACAGGGGCATAGATAGACTTAGACATCGATAGACATCAACATTCTCAGCAGTTGGATTGACACTTTATTTACTAACAACATCATACTAAATTGTGACCTATTGGACGTAATATTCTGTGGATTCCCGTGAAGATTTCGGATAAAGAAAATATAAAAGATTAGACATATATTTTGACAGTTAAGTTGACATTTCTTTTGTGTAATACTTCTTGTAAACTTGTGTATAATAAATCTTGTTAAATTTTATTATTGATTTGTGTCTTTTGTTGGCTACAATTAAAAGGGATTTTCTGGCGTAACATTATGCTGTAGTGCATGTGGTTATAATTGAATTTTTTTTACATGAGAAACAAGTACATATATTATTAATTTTAAAACTTGTTGAATATACATGTATATCTGGCTGTTGTGAATATTGAATCATGAGGCGAAGTTTCACATAAACAATAAATTTAAAACAATTTACTTATATAGACAATATTGTATTTCCCTTGCCGAATCTATATTTTAATCAATAAAGTTATAATGTTATTTGACCGCTTTTTACTAGCAGAGTGCACTTTCATTGACAGAAAGGCTCAAACAGTTCAGCATGGTTAGATTGGCACAAAATTATCTTTTAAAAATTTTAATTTTACACCAATTTCAAAATGAAAATGTTATTCATTTTATTTGGTATTATTATTTCTTAATCACGTATGAATGTACTTTTAACTTTGAAAATAGCAAATTTGAGCATGTAACCTAAGAAAATATGTCAATAAAGACAATTATCATGATTATACTTCATAATATAAAAATAAGTATGTAGTATGATTGCCAATGAGACAACAACATGTATCCACCAAAGTTAAAATGAAATGAATGCAAGCAATTATCGGCAATTGTACGACATTCAACGATGAGAAAATCCATACTATATAGTCACCCCTAAATGAGGCCCCCGATATGAAAATATGAAACAATTCAATTGAGAAAATTAAAGGCCTAATTTATAACAAAACAATTTAAGAAAATAGATATGACAGACATGAACCAACAACAACCACTGAACCACAGGATCCTGACTTGGGAAAGGCACATATAGAATGTGACGGGTTAAACTTGTTTGAAGGCGCCAATCCTCCCTCACATTGGACAGTGGTGTAACGGCACAACACAAAATCAATATTGACAAAACAATAAACGAAAACAAATATGAGAAACAACAATTAACAGCAACCACTCAATTACAGGCTCCTAACTTGGGACATGCACTTTTAGAATGTGTTGGGGTTAAACATGTTTAAAAGCGCCAGCCCTCTTACCTGGGACAGTGGTGTAACAGTACAACATAAGAAAAAACTATCAAAATCAGTCGAAAAGGGCTTAACTCATCAGATCAACACAAAGCAAAAACACAGACCGGACGTGACATGGTATTCATACATCCCTAAAAACAAAAGGCCGGTGACCAAAGTCGGAATTATCAAATTTTAATCGTCAAAAATACTACACGGCTATATCATATATCATTCGATTTGAAAATATGTGTTCTTTGAGATTAATTTGGTCGTCAAAAGAAAATATTGTGCAGTTTTTCAAAAATCAAGATCAAAGGTCTCATGTCGTTTTCAAGAAAAAACAAAATTGAATAATATATAATTCCAATTTAAATACCGTTTTTGCAGTAGAATGATTGAAAACTTGAATCTATTTTCTTCCTTATTAAATTTTTATAAAAAAACAGTGGAAACCCATCATTAAATATAAGGGGTTGGTTTTCAGTTTAAAAGATGTATTTTTTTCAAATAATAAGAACAACGTCCATCAAACGTATACAAAATGTATAGAAAGATATGAAAAATATGTATTTGTTAATATTACTATCTATTATACCTCAATGAAAGTAGAAACTTGAGTTTTGGGCATATACGTTGAATTCGGTACAGGCAAAACTGGCAACAAAAATATTTCAAAACAGGCTTACAGTTGAGTTGTAACAATGTCATGACGATTTGTATGAAATAAAATGTAATAATATGAATATAAATCGTTATAAAATAGACTAACACCTTTAAAAAGACATGCTTAATGAAAGACCCGCCTTTTATTCGTTTAAAATGTAGAAAGTTTCGGTTATACAATCGCAAACTAAGTGACCCAAGATAAAAAAAATTTTAAAGTTTAACAACCAACTAAAAATACGTAACTTTAATCAGTAATTCAGACCTCAAATGACTTTTGTATTGTGGGAACGTTATTACAAGGTTCGGACCCTTGAATCTCGAATATCAATATTGGTTCAAAGTGAACACGACACAATTCTTAATTCACTAATCCTATAATAATATGCTTCGGACATTTAACCTGTTGTGCATTGGAATAGAGTGGTGGTCAAATGTGTGTACCACATGTAGCGTGCTTTTATCCAGCATCATTGGACATTTCAAAACAATGATTATACGTGTAAGATACAGACTTCTGTGCGTTAAACCATAGATGTAATACCCATCTATGGTTAAACTGATGGTTTCAATCTCATTTAAACAAGACATTGTTCATTAATGCAAAACGATAGCTTTCAGTAATTTGACCTTATATTTTGGTTATCGCAAGAGTGACAAGACAAATGCAGGATATCAAATTAAGCGCCGTAAATGATAAAACAATAATGATAAACCGAACACAAATTAAATTAAATGTGAAAAAGTGCAAAAGGAAAAAAAATATTATAAGAAAACTATACCATTAAAGTCATATGAAACTTCAAATAAAAAAAATGATGCATATGCTTTTATAACTAAATGGCTAGTTTTATTATAAAACTTATGTACATATACTTTTTCTCAAGAAAATTCTATAATTTGTCCAAATTTAGAAGAAATTTACTTTTTAGTTGTTTGCTTCCAGTAAACAATTCGCCGATATGCTTTCCGTATGCAGTGAACTCAGCGCGACCTTTCTCGTAAAAATCCGGTGATCGCAATACGCATGGATCAAGCTGTCATTTAAATAAACTTTTATCTTATTGTTCATGTTATACAGTGCTCAATATCCATACTTCTTTGTTTATTGTTTACTATAAAGGTGACAATCGGTAAACTACGGCTTCAAAACACGACAATTAATTAGCTGTCATATTTTCACATCATAACAGACCGAGAGAAATATTTTTGAGGATCATACGCTCATGATGGATGCGTAAAAGGATAAAATCGTGCACAGAAGACTAAGTTTATGATATATACATGCATTGGTTCAAGAATTGAATATAAACATTATTTTTCACCAGTCACTCGTTTCATATGACTTTAATATAATAATTGTTATTTAATAATGGATTGATCATAATAATTTCTTTAACTGTGGTTTTAAAATTTTTGAGATTTTCTATTATAGAGCGATGTTCATAAGACCAGAGACATATATATACATTACATATATACACATTGTGTATATATGTCTCTGATAAGACGATATTATTTTTGGTCCTTCTAAAACTATGCGTATTTCAAGGCGTTTGTAATAAATATTTATTCTCTCAAGTTCTTACAAAAACATTTTTTGGTTTAGATATACCATAAAGTGGTCATAGCAGATAATTAGCTTTCAAGATTCAAGACGTGACTGAGAGTTTTAAATATGCTATCAGAGACATATAATACAGTTATGTATTATATTTCTCTGATGCTATCTGGTATGTTTACATTATCTTCTGTAGCAAGTCTAAAAAGGTCATAAACACTTGGCACTATAAGACTTAATTAACGATGTCGTGATATAGTCGACAGTTTTATCTAATCATATATATCATAGCCCTATCTATGATCTAATTTAGAACACAATTTTCCCATATGATTTATTTATAAAAGCCATTTCCGGGATAGTCATGTACTTCCGGTACAATAGTGTCTGCGGGTACCCTGGTGTATGTAGGAAAACGGTACTATTAGATTTTCCCAGCATTAGGTTGGCCTTTGTGTACCCAAGGCAGGTGAAGGAAGTCAACCTAGGAGCGCTGTGATTGGATGTAAGGGTACAATATATTTTTATTTATCTATGAATAACTGCAGTGTGTATATTTACAATATAAATTTTGAAACCTATTGAAATATTTTCTAGAGAATTATTCGAAAAGACTTCCAAAATTTGATAAATTTGGTGTAAAATGACGGTGGGTATGGATAACATTAACAAGCTCCGTTGGAAGTTGGTCATGATACTATTTGGATTCAATTTTTAAAACAGAATAATAAAGTACTCACATCACACATAACTGTTTTATCTAGGTTTTTATTATAAAAAGTGGTAAATTTAGAAAATGTTAGTATTGTCGCCTATGGCAGAATAAAGAGTACTGTTTCCCTATACTGAAGATAGCAAGGAAATCAAAATCAATCAGACTTCAGTTATATAATACTATTTTGAAGCTTTTGATTAGTGCATTTGATATTATCACCAAGAATAGAATTTTTCACTGAGATCAATATTGTGTTGAGAAAAGTGCTGAGTCATCAGAATAAGTCAAATTGATGACGGGTACTGATATAAAACTTTATTCTAGGATTTCAATATTAACTATTTTGAATAAAATGCACCAAACTATAGTTCTTTTGTGTTTGTTTTCACCTTTCGCAATGACAAATTCAATTGGAAATACCAGAATTCAAGTCGCGACAAATAAATTTTAACTGAAATATTTCCTTTTTGCTGCGTAATTCCTAAATGTATCACTTGGGTATTTCTCTTGACATAATCTATAAAATGGGAAATTGTCTGGTTAAGTTTGTACTGTTTATGGAGTGAGGCAATATTTGGTCATACCAGAAGCATTTTCAGTGTTAAAATTGTCCATCTATGAAAAAAGAGGCCCACTTGAGGCTAAATTTAGATAGAATGTATATCCTCCTGTGTAAAGAATTGTTCACATTCTTGGCAATTCATGCAGCAAATATTTCAATAGTGCTTCATTATGTAGTTTCTATCTTTTAATATATCAAGCAAATATTTTTTTTATTTTCTACTGTTTGAAAGGACTTTTGTTGGAAATTAATACTCCCATGGGACATAATTCAACTTTTCCATAGTTTAATACAGGAACAAAGGCATTTTACAGCTGAGTATTTTGCATATTTAATGTTTTAAGTGTCTAATATCTTTGTTATTATCAACTCAAGACAGAATAATGGATTTGATAACAAGCTCTTAAATTTTGAACCACAATATGGTATATACTAAAGCATGGAATGGAGATTAGTATGAAAAATCTTGAATTTGTGCTTATGTTGTAAATTTTGGATATAATGATTACAAATTGAATGGAACTGTCATTTTATCTTTTAAATGGAACAGTTATTTTTCTTTTAAATAAAATAAGATATGATTGGATACAGGTTGTTTATTAAGCCTTATCTGAAAGAAGTACAGTAAGAGGAAAACCAGCATGTAGGGGTGGGGACATAAAATGATCCATGTTTCTTTAAGCAATGGGGACATACAAGTATTTATTATAGCCAAGGTTTTCACAATAACCCAGTAATGCATTAATGGTGTCATAAGAATTCTTTATATCTTTATGTCACAGTATAGGAAAACGGTACTATTAGATTTTCCCAGCATTAGGTTGGCCTTTTGTGTACCCAAGACAGATGAAGGAAGTCAACCTAGGAGCGCTGTGATTGGATGTAAGGGTACAATATATATTTTTATTTATCTATGAATAACTGCAGTGTGTATATTTACAATATACATTTTGAAACCTATTGAAATATTTTCTAGAGAATTATTCGAAAAGACTTCCAAAATTTGATAAATTTGGTGTAAAATGACTGTCTGTATAGATAACATAAACAAGCTCCATTGGAAGTTGGTCATGATACTATTTGGCTTCAATTTTATAACAGAATAATAAAGTTCTCACACACACATAACTGTTTTATCTTGGTTTTATCATAAAAGTGGTAAATTTAGAAAATGTTAGTATTGTCGCCTATGGCAGAATAAATATACTCAAGTCAAAGTTAAAGGCAGTTTCTTGGCAGTTATTTAGCCTTCCCAGTTCACAGATTTAGCAGTTTCTGATGCTTGGTAGTTGTTAACCTTCCAAAATTAACCAGTTACTTCATATACAAAAATTAGCAGTTTTCCTAAACCTTCACAGTTATTCTGGCAGTTCATAGCAGTTCCTTAGCTGTTTTAGGCAGTTCTTTAGCAGTTTTTATGAAATATTTAAATTAGGTACTAAAACTGCTTTCAGTTCATGAATATTCATATTTAACTGCTTCAGGTTAATTGATATTCATATAAAACTGGGAAATAACTGCTAAGGAAATGCTAATATGGTCATGATCTTATGCATTATTCATACGTAGTAGTTGTTAAAACAGTAACTTAATAACATGTTATAATTATCAAAACACAAATATATCTTCTACACAAATTTGTTGTTATTCATGGTTAATATGTTTTCTTTTATGTATCACAAACTAATATTGATGTCAGAAATACAGGGTGCAACATGTAGTTTCAGTTTCAAGTCATCTGAAATAAGGGAAATGGAAATCAAGATTCATGCAATCTTATCTACTTGAAATTAATTATTTGTTATATTACTTGATTAGTAAGAAGACTATTTAATATTAACATAATTAAGTATATTTGTAAACAGAATCAATTTTATTCTAATATAATATACATATGAAATACATGACACGTAACCCAGCTGGACTGTCACAATGAGGAGCAAAATACGAATTAAGCTTATATATATCTATATATATTATACTTGTCATTATTTTTGTTATATTGAAAAAACATTTTAAGCACAATTTCACACAATCAATATAGTAGAATCCAATTTATTGCTCTTACCAGAATTAAGATGTAATCCAAAATTCACACAAAAAAAACCACAATTAACATGATTATAATCTTCCAAAATTGCCATTGATGCCAGCGGATCAGAAAGACACATCTTCACTATTCAATGTGAATTAAAAGAACTATTTCAAATTAATATAGTATATCCATGTAAAATTTGCATTTTGTTCATGTAAGAAGACACATCTTTTCTTGTTGTCTTCCTCTTTATTCCAAATTCAAATTTTATTATATTGCAATACATGGGGATGTTTAAGGAGTTGTTTGATTCTGTTGAAGTGTTCCCTAAAAGATTACTTAAGCAAGTGCCTAAATCTTTAAAATGTGATATATATATATCAAGAAAAATATATCCATTTTGTTTAAATAAGAAAATTTATAAAAGTGATAGTAATTGCAGAACGATGTATTAAGATAGCTTTTCTCCTTCGTGTGTCCTCAATTTCTGTGTAGATAGTATTTCCTGTCCATCACAGAGAGGTCAATTGTAAACAAATGGCACATTTCTACAAGACCACTTTTATCTAAATCACATTTTGTTTGATGCAACTGCCAAGAAATAATTTGCAAATCAAACTGCTATATAAAAATAACTGCCAACCTTAGCTGGAAGACAATTATAACCTTCCTCAAACTGCTTAGAAATATTTAAACTGCTTAAATTAACAGTTATCATTTACCAGTAAGCATTTATTTTAAACTGCCTAAATCAAAACTACTTTGAACTGCCACAAAACTGCTAAAAATTCAAGAAACTGCTATAAAACTGCCAATGAATTGCTTAAATAGGCAGTTCACGTTGACGTGGAAGTACTGTTTTCCTGTAAGCTGACTGATACTGGTGCATATTTGAGGAAAACTATGTATTCAGCCCAATCAGGAAGGACACAACTTTCCGGAATTTTTGTTTTAGTTACTGATTGAAAAGCAGAGATTTTTAAAGTTTAAAAATATCGTTTTAAATAATCTTACCTCATAAAACTTGTGTATATGAAAGGAAAAATTGCAGTTTTATCACTTTATAGTAGTAACGATATAATCCATTAATTTGCGCTTTATTGTATGATGTTGGAATCCGGTGAAACACAAAATGTCCTCGTTTACAGTAATTTGTACCTTCATATTTGTCATCAAAAGGCTTAAGGTTTATCTTTTCGCCCAATGAATAAAGCATTTTGTGTGATATTTGAATAAAACAAAAAGAAATATATTTGAGTGCAGCCTTTGAATGAAATGCCAAACTGCATGTCACTAATGATCTGCATTTGAAGTCAAATATGCTAGCTAATCGCTAAAATAAAAAAAATTGCACCTTACGACTTTTGACGACCAATCTTAAATTCAAGTAAAATCATTTTTCTAGGACTGTGCAATTTTAGCCGTGTATTATGAAGTGAAATTAAACTCTTTTAATATTCGACTTTTCCTATTCTGTCATCGCACTCAAAAGACAAAAGTAAAAAGTACATATCTGAGTGTACTTGCAGTTTCTGACAGCTAGTTCAATTCCAATAACAACTAAAAAAATCATGTATCTAAGACTAGAAACATAAACATGTTGGAAAAAACGTATAAACATACATCATGGGAATTGAAAGTTTGTGTCAGATATTTCCCATTTCTAAATTTGAAAGCCATTTCAAAATGGATCTTCAAAATATAATAATAAAATAACTGCATTCAGTTAACGGTTTATATTTCATGTCAATCATCTACTGTCTATAGGCAGATTATAACTTTAAACCTTAATTTATTTTTTTAAATATCTCTTTGATTTACTATTCAAAGTTTCGTATAGATGTAAAAGAAGAAAAAGAAAAGAAATCCTATTAAACAGTTGACTTGTACAAAATGAATCTTATTTTATATCAGATTTGTTACTTTTTTTCTTCTGTGACCCTTTTTCCCTTTACGGTTACTTTGTATTGAATGGCAAGGATTAGTCGGTGGAATTGGTAATTCTTTCAAGCTAGATAATATATAAGGGTGAGAAATTAAAAAAAATGAGTAGGTTGTTGTTATATCACAAGTATCTGAAACTTATCAGATTTTGTATTTTCAAAGATGCATTTAAAACCAAAGTTATCAATGCATCAGATATTAGTTAGTTTGAAATCTATTTCTCTCTATGAAATCATCATATCTGTAGTTCTACTTTTATGAAAGGGTATGCATTTTATATAAATAAATTTGGTGTATTTACTGTCTTCTGATTGGTTAAAAGTATTACTTTTATTATCAATGTTGTCAATTTTATGGCGCATGCCCACTCTGACGTTGTATATTCATACGCCAACATGTGTGTACGTTGTTATTGTTAATATAAATAATATAAAAGTTCTTTGAGCCTTATTTTTATAGAAATTTATTTATAATGAATGGCAATAATTTATTTTGAATTTATTGAACCATAAAATTAATTTTGACTCTTCATTGAATAATCCGCGAAGCGGATTATGTAAAATGAAGAGTCAAAATTAATTTTATGGTTCAATAAATTCAAAATAAATAATAGCCATTCATTAAATAATTAAGGGTTAAAAAAAATATACAAAGGTTATGTGTACTGTATGTCGCAGTTGCTCATTCATACATGGTATCTTAAAAGATTTCCATCCCTCCCCTACCTTGCACACACCCTACAGAGTTAGAAAGTAGTTTAACTTGTGGTAGTAAGAACTTAAACAGCCTAACTGGGGAAATGGATAGGTAAAGGCTCAAATTAAATTGTGTCTATCTTGTGTGATGAATGTCTCCTTTACACCATATCATTATATCATGGTGGTGCTCCTCAGAAAGAAGACTTATATAGCGCACTCATAAATAGCCAAGTCCCTGTTTTACCATTGACGGCGCCAAAGTCTGTTTGATAAAAACTAAGGTTATTTGCACATCTACACATGCTACTTAATAATCATGCAGGTTTCGATAAATTCTAATGGAAATTGTAAGAAATATGTTGGTGCTATTTAAAATAGAGAAATGGATAAGCCTTAGTTTTACAATGAAATCCCTTAAATCAACCTTATCATTTTATATACCCTTCCAAATTTATCAAATTCTCATAGAAACTCCTAAAGATTTGCTAATATCAAATTTCTCCATTAGTAAAAATTGGGTTTTTCCTTCTGAATTATAATATTTACAGTCCGTTTTTTATGGTAAACTGTCATAAGAAACAGAATAATTATCTTATATTGCCTGTGACCCCTACATTTTATTCCAATTTTACAAAATACAGACATCTGGCTATTCAGTCATAAAAAATGGGAACTTCTGTAATTTTTTGCTGTGAATATTCAACCAAAGAAGTTTTGTCCATTTTCCTATATTAGTCCAGCTGATTCGTGCATATTTTAGAAGAATTGTGGGTTTGATGATAAAAGCATGAAACTTTGCACAATAGTAGATATATATTTGATTGTCAATCTAAGCTATGGACCCACTCTGAAAAATCCAATATGGCGGCCATTTTCAAGATGTCTGCCAATCAGTCTAAATTTCACAAAATAACTTATTAAAAGCAAATGATATTCAAACCAAATCTTTTAAAGACATATAAAATGTAATCCAACGTTTCTAGTAAGTCATGACGTTATATTAGACTTTTGATTTTTTTAAATGGCGGAAAATTTCAAAATGGCCGCCAAAAAGTGAAAATGAACAAAACTAAGACAAGTCTTTGCTTATATTTTATCGAATTGCTTTTGCAGTTCACACACTATTCTAGGGATTGTATTTCCATGATACATGGATGCTGCTTGCAAGATAATTTAATCAAAGATCTTATAAATGAAAACATTCGAAAGTTTTCAGGACGCAATCAGGATTTGTTTGACCATTAGGTACCATCTGAGTCACAAATGATAATTTATATGTTTTACTTCTCTTTGCCACAATCCTTTCTTTTTCCTCGATTGTGGTAACATCAAGATAATCAATAAAAACGACTTATGACCAAATTTCTACTTGCAAACGGTAATCATGGTAGCATCACGAGTGCTTCCAGTTGGCTAGAAACTACACACCCTTCTGGAACACCTACAAATACCCTAGTTTTAATGCTGTTTATGCTTTCAATGTTGTGTTATTTGCTCTTTATTTTGCAATGTCTGTGTTGTCAAACACTGAAAGTTTTGTTTATTTATCGTACAGGCATGGGAAACCTTATTTCATTTCAAACGTTCACATTCGGTCAATTGTTGTATAATTTACATGTACCAATGGTTTTACATGTTTTAAATTTTGTGATTCTAAAGGTTAGAAAGGAGACATTTATAAAGCCTCTATTATATGATATATGCCTAATTACTGGATATGACTCATTAATGTATTTAAACAAGAGCACATAGGCAGGTGTCACTTGTTGAAGAGGAACTGTTGACCCTTCTTGAGCATCTGAAATCATCCCCGGCTTTTAGTTGGGTTGGTGTTGCTCAATATTTAGATTTTGTGTAGTGATTTCTTGGCTGCTGTTAGTACTTTTGCGTTTTATATCCATTTTCTTATCTGGTTTTGTTTTACGAATGATTTTGAGTGCCTAAGTATCTTCTCCATCTTTTGTCTTCTAAACAACAACATATTTCCCATGCAGTTTTCAACATGTTTCTTAAGGACAGCCTATTTAGTGTTTACATAACACAATTGTCCTCGCGCAACTTCATCTACCGTGACATTCGTTTTATATCTGTCAACTACATTTTATTAGCTCTTACAAAATGCTGATACCTTTGTGATAAATGTCCATATGGCATATGCCATCCACTGTCACTCAGTAGCACTCTGGGTAAAGGGCGAAACATTCCCCGCCTTAAGCATGTTGTGTGTTTGCTTTTAAAACGTTCCTGATGTAGAACATCATGTGGTTTACCTGATCACGTTAAATTATTTTGAAGGTGGATTAAAACTTGTTAATTACTATGGCCATTTCTAGACAAAACACCATTAAATGCTGTAGTTGCGATATGTATTGTCAATCTGATTGCTATACCTTCTCCTTTTACAAGTGTGTAATTCTACGCATGGGCTTAATCTACATTTCTATTTTCAAATTACGTTTGCAAAACTTAAACTGTATAGTTAAATGACATAATATAGCGCACGGGTCCTGGAAGCCATAATTTGGAAGGAAAAATGCAACGAATCAATGAATAAGCAGTATAAAGAAATCTTTATGCACCCAGATTGAGCATTCTCTTAATGATCTCACATCAACATGTCTAGTTTAATCTTTAATGTTACAGACCAGTTGTGGTTAAGTGGACTCTCAATTTCCCTGTTATTAATCCATTCTTTGAATGTTACACAGTTCTCATCAGGGTCTCGTTCATCAGTAAAAATTATGCCAGGATCTTTGCATAAGAATGAGAAGTACACCTACTGTAACCTCATAGAAATGTCTTGTTCATGATGCATGAAAGCCTCTAAAACAGAATCTGCTGTTCATGAAGTACTATGTTTCCTTGATTGAACACTTTTTCAACTAATTAATCACGTAAGATTCTCAACGATACAATTTCTATATGAAGACCTAAATCAAAAACATTTATAGTTCTGCTAGAAATATGATTGATCACAAGTGATAATTGATACATGTCTCGGAAAAAAAAATAACACATTGTTGAATTGTATTCATGGAATGTCGAATCGTTGTGATAGATTTGATCTCTTCCTGAAACATTGGTCAATGCGGACTGATATATAAAGGCGGATGACCATTTGTTTTGGCTCTACATTCGTGGACTGATGTCCAGACATATTTAATGTTTCATTATCATCTGCTTCAAGCCATCTGTGTTATCTTTTTGTTAACTTATTTATACCATGTAAGGATAGAGTTGCACAATTGACTAATTGTACCAGGTTGGCATACATGTATTTCTGGTTAGACAATTGACAGAGTGCATGTCCATAAAACGGTAATTATAAGATGGAAGTATGAAACGCATGGTTATATTTGGTTAGTATTAAGGATATACATTGTATCTTATTCTATAGTAATATTTATATATTATATACTAAGTTAGAGCAATAATACGAACAGTTGTGCTGGCGCATAATATAAAGGTGAAAGTACCAGAGATTATAAAGGAAATGCATATATTTCAAAGCATAAGGTTATGACGAATTTGCCAAGTTAGACTTAGAAGATGCTGAATGTAACGATTGTTGTCAATATTGTCCACGGCTGCTGTTGTAAAACCACCAGGATTCGAGGGAGGAACCACATATTCAATGTTGAATGTTTCAAAGATGGAATCTTCTAGTACTGTAGATACATGGATTATTGGATCATTCATAAACGACAAACGTAAACTGTACATTTTGGTCATTTAGTACCTCCTTTTCTGGTCCTAGCATTCATAAGAAGGCCTATATACATTAGGAGATGGGTTTAGTTCAGTTGAATGTAATATTAAAGAAGAATAAAGAAAAACAAACAGAAGTAACTTTGAAATGGATAGCGTCGTATTAGCCTCAATAGAATAACTCGACTGCATCTGAATATTTGGCCGAACGATTTGGATAGCGTCGTATTTGCCTCAATAAAATAACTCGACTGCATCTGAATATTTGGCCAAACGATTATTAACTAATGTTTTAATGACTGTGGAAAAAACTTTTGCCTACATCATGTCTTTTTGAACTACCAGCATGTGCAGCTTTTTCAAATACCGTTGTCATACAAACAGATTGTTGCGGTTGCTTATTTAAATGCAACACCAAAATAATCATTAAACAGGATAAGCAAGGACATGCCTTGTTAATGGCCTGGCAAGTCTGAGATTACTGCAATTTTTTCAGATCATTACTATTTCCTCTTCCAATTGATCATAAAGAAAACTTCGAATCGAGAAGTATACATTCTAGTTAAGTCTAGCTTAAATATTGGAATAACGCCAGTGTCTATACTTGATCCCTCGTTGTTGACTACTGTTCTGCAAGAATGGTACCGTAGTTACGATTTTCTATACTTTCCTCACAAATGTTTTAATGGATGTCTTTAGTATATAAAAGTGGCATGCACTTGGTATTATAGGGCACTTAGTTTTACTGCAGGTACGTAAAAACCAACACTTTTTACCTTCTATAAGGTATATTTGTTGATTTTGATATCTTATGGCGGTCATCTTAGAAAAAGCCGCCATATTGAAATTTCAATTTGGGTCCATATCTTATATTGTTTGAAGCACCTTGCACTAATAAAATGACAAATTTGAACTAATATGAGGGATATTTGTTGATTTTGATATTTTGTGGCGGCCATTTTGGAAAAAGCCGCCATATTAAAATTTTAAGGTGGGTTCACAGCTAATATTTTTTGAAACCCCCATCACTACTGCCATGCCAAATTTAAACTTAAATGTAACCTTATATAAGTGATATATGTTGATTTTGATATTTTATGGCGGCCATCTTGGAAATAGCCGCCATATTGAAATTTCAATGTGGGTCCTTAGCTAATATTGGTTGAAACACCCAAACCTACTACCATGCCAAATTTGGTGCTTTTATCATCAAACCCACAATTTTTCACCAATCAGCCGGACTATATTTCATAGAGAAATTAGCCTATTTGCACCCGTTTTCAGTCGGTGAAAATCTCTTGGATGGCTGGTGACCCCAAATATTATTGTGTTTTTAAATAACCATGTCATGAGGTTTAAGTCCACACTGTATGAGGAAAATCTGTTATTTTTGTTTGACACCATTTGAGACAATAGCTATCTCTGAATTGAATAATTTCAAGAAATATTGCATAAACGTTTCCATGGTAACAACAAAAATCAGGTTTTCTTTCTAATATGCACGGTGACCTATATATTTGTTTCTGTTTTTATTGGTTTTCTTTAGCTTATAATACTAGTACTCTAAAATATGAGCAATTTCTATCATTTGTTTTTAATGAAAATACGACTGTAAGCTAAAAAGTGACTATTTTCCTATATATCTATACACAAAAGTTTGTCTTCTGTTTTTGTCCTCTGTAGTTTACGTATTTTGTCCGGAACTTGATGACGGATAGCTTTTGACGTCTTTAGCCGTACAGTTTTATCTTTTTCACTTTTTCTGCTGTTCGGTCGGGTTGTTGTCTCTTTGACAAATTCCCCATTTCCATTCTCAATTTTATTCATCATGCAAAGTTTGAGAAAAATCTATAATTTTTATTTTTAGACACCCATACCACCTTAACTTCATTTTTAACCATCCCTTCTGGAAGAATTGGTGGCCTTCATAATATACTTATTGACATACTGAACCAGCAGTGTCAATAAGATATGGCTTTCAAAAAATGAAAAGATCCGCTATGAAATCCGGTATGACAATCAGTATTGTTCTACAAAAAGTATATTTTATTTTTATTTTCTAGTCTGTACACTTTAACTCCCAATTCTCAATTTAAAGACCGAATACATCTTCTTATTGAACAGCACTTTTGCTACAAAATGGGAGTCGCTTCATGGAAATGGAACGTTCACAATGGAAAATTGAAATCATCGCTTTTCCTTAAAGTTTTGTATATCAACCGACCCTCGTTGTCAATTTCTAAATGTTCTGACTTTACTGTGCCTGTGGTATCTTTATTTCAGATTCTTTGATATAGATTTAAATAAACGAACGCTGAGTTATCCATCAATGTAGCGAATCAGATGTCAAGTTTAGATAAATATTCAATTATTTTCATTTTAATTAAGAAGCTCTCGTTTAAAGTCTGTCTCATAATAATATAGAAACGTCTCTTATTATTTTTCTTTTTGACTGATGTATAAAAATATGGTAATTTCTTGGTCTTCTTCCGATTGGCAGTAAAACGCTTGTCAAATCAAGTCCTTTTTGCTGTGCGGGACGCATAAATTTGCAGTCACGCCCGGTCATATTGGGAACGTTTAATCCGATGATTCGTGTAGAGAGAATGCCACGATCTCTGCACGCTAAGAACCTTGCAACAACTTTTGAGGGGTCTTGTTGCAAGGCCAAATTTCTGTCCTACCAAATATATCCTTATTTCCAGTGGCATTCCAAATTTTCGCCCTTCATCCCGGTCGACCGCCTATTACAGGATACCTATTGTATTAATTGTTATTTTCTCTCATCATAGATATGCTTGAAATATTCGCCACTGGGGTTAAGCAAACAGCAACCAATCTCTTATTATAACCCGGTTTCCAAAGGAAAAATCTAGTTATTAAAATATGTATGTAAACAACAGACATATTTTATGAGTCCGTTATCAAATTTTTATAATTTTATGCTTATATCAACAACAAAAGAGTCACGTTTTTGACGATTTTCATTTATGTTGTTCAGGAGTCACGGTCTATGATTGAACGAAAGATGACACTTCTGTCATTAACTTGTGTTTAAATTCAATTTATACATTCAGAAAAGATGTACATATATACATTATTTGTCATGTTTGTTGTACACTTGGATTACGCAATGTCATATTTATCATATGTGATTTATATCCAACAAAATATTTGAAATTGAATATAAATATATAGTTGTATAAAATCGAATGAAGTCTTGGGATCGCCCAGAATCGATGAATATTATAGAAATTAAAAAAGCACAAAATTCATTCTTAATAGTTTCATATAACTGTCACACGTGCAAACTTTTCTAAAATAGATGCAAACAATAAACACGTTCTACGGTTGAACTCGTCAAGCCAGGACACTCAGTTATTGACCTAAATCTATTTGAGAATGCAGATCAGTAGCTCATAAATAATAAGATGGCAAGTTATGTGCATGATATACTAGAACTGTGTTATCCTATATATACAGACCTTCTAAAATTCAAACTGACCACACGCACGATACACGCACGGACGATACACGCACGGTGAATGCACGATGAATGCACGGTGAATGCACGATACACGATCCACGCACGATGAGCGATGAGCGTTACACGGAGGATTAACGAAAATGAATGATGAATGATGAACGCACGATACACGCACGGTGAATGATGAATGATGAACGCACGATACACGCACGGTGAATGATGAATGATGAACGCACGATACACGCACGGTGAATGATTCATTGACGAATGAACAATAAGCACTTAACACACGATTCGTAAAGCCATTTAATTTAGAACAGCATTTAAAATTGATATTTGATAATTAAAATGTATAACGGGATATCGCGCTTTCATTGTTGATTGGTTGGCAATTTATTTAACATTCAATGTCGTAAATAAATTAATTGTCGTATATCTTTTAGTGTATTTCAATACCAATGAGTGTTGTCAAATTATGAAACTCATCGATTTATATAATTCAACTTAATATTAAATAAGATAGAAAAATATTTATAAATTGTAACATTTTAAAGAGTGGCGGATCCAGCCATTTTTAAAAAGGGGGTTTTCAATTCAGGATAAAAAGGGTGGTTCCAACCATATGTCCCCATTTAATAGCATTGATCGTCAAAAAAAAAAATGGGGTTCCAACCCCAGAACCCCCCCTCCTTTTTCGGATCTGCCTTAATTTGTTACCTTAACTAATTTTTGATCATTTGTATTCATTAAGAAATGTATGAATCATTTGCCACTGGATATTACGCAAACATCAATCCCGGCGAGGGAAGAAAAAAAATTGCTTCCGCTAATTTAGATTTAACATTGTTGTGCTGATATTTAGAGTAATTATGTATATATATTCAAATGAAAAAAGTGTATCGTGAATGCAACACTGCAAATAATACTTTTAAAAATTCCCATTATAAAATTTTGGACTTTTTTAGTACTTTTGACGGGATAATCAAGTTTTTAGAATTTCCCGGTCCATAGCAAATACCTGAAAGAGACAAAAGAAAGCGCTTTTAGTTAAACAAAACATCTAAGATGGCCATTCTATTTAATATTATTTCAGAATGAGGTGTATACTTAATGATTTGGATATCTGTATCCCTGGACCTGAACAAGGATTTTTATAATCTAAATTTTATCATGTCATGTCATTGTGTATTATTACTTATCAAATTTGATTTCATGCTACATAATGTCAATTCCGTATTTGATAAAAAGAAAAAAAAAACTATTAATTTTTATATATATTTGTATAGAGTGCATTTCTTTCTAACCAAAGTTTTGTAAACGTTGTGTGTCGTTTGTTATAGTTTGTTAAACGTTACAAAAGTAGAAAAAAAATGCATCGTTTAATCAGTGTTTACTGACCCCGTTTGAACTGTCAAAAATGTGAACAAACTTATTACGCGGGAAAATAGTTTCTGTAGAAGATGTTTTAGACACACAGGACTTCTGTGCATATATAATTTTATTGTCAGTTCTTCGTCTTCATCAGATGAATGTAAAATAGCAGCACTGAAAGAAAGGAGAGCATATACCTAGTATATCTAAATTTGAGTAATTGTTGACATTGTTTTGAATTATGACAATCAGGATTATACCCTTTTCTTTCGTCAGAATCAATCTTTTTTAAGTGGGAAAAATATGAACAGATAATTAATTCAATGTTAAAGTGAGAAAGAAATAAACCGTTTGTACTAACAAACGACGAACTACAAACTGTAGACACATTTTTAGCGAGTGTATAGTTTGTCAAAGTTTATGCAAATTTTGCAAACGTATGTTAGAAACAAATGATCTCAACACAGTGGCGGATCCAGAGGGGCGTAGAGGGCGTACGCCCCCTTGCTTGCACTTTTTTTTTTTTTGGTAAAATGATTAATCAGACTTGACTTCGTGAACTTTGCCATTTCCGTGTATTTAATTTGTATGCGACAATTCTTTACTTATAAAGATATTTTTCTCTCGTATTTACTGTAATATATTATTGATTATGTCAAAGTCATGTGATTCGCTACGGTGGAGTTGACCAGTGCGTCGAAAAAACGTCACTCAGTCATTTTGAAATTCAAATTACAGTAACACATTGCTTAGGCTGAGGATGACAAGCATGACACCTTCAAAGCGAGTAAGGATCGAGCAAGAACGTATTGACTTCTATTTCCTAATTCTACCAAACAGAAAGTAATACTCTATTACACTCTCATGAAAAAAAAAGTTCCACAGCAATATTATTTACCTACGAAAACATGTTTAACCCCACACGCCTCAGCCCATTAATAACATTACTGAATAATAATCCCCAGTCAGTAAGCTCTAGATAGATTTAAAATCTAAGGTACGGACCATTTGATTTGAGGGGGCAGTCTGAGATATTTTAGAGAAAAAAATCTGACCCTGATTTTTGCCTTAAACAAAAATTCTGGCCGTATCTGGATTGAAAACAATACCGGTAATCTTGTCCACTTTTTGCTATTAGAAACAAAGATTTTCAACAGAATTATTGAGCATTAAATGAACATGATGAATGAAAAACGGGCGTAATATTTTTGGGGCCGGGGGTTTGCATGTTGTAAATCCCATATCTGACCGGAATGTCTGTTTCGCCGAACTGATATGCTGAATACTTTTTTCAAGGCCCGACTTCAACCTGCCTGCTCGGTGTGGCCTTTATGTTTCCATTTGTCGACCGTTATTCACAACTTCGTTGTCATTTCAGACTCATTCGTAGCCTTTGGTTGATTTGGAACCCCTCACTTCCCTTGTTGGGTGAAACATTTCAACCAAACATTTGGATAAAAATTGCTAGTTTGTCTTTGTTCGTGTCTGTCGTATTGTAAATTTCATTGAATGGCCGTATATCTTGTTTTCAACAAGAAATCTGTGAGGTTATGCTAACTAACCTTACAACAAACGAGAATTTTCCATGTCCATTTTTTACTGACAAATCCCACATTAAATATATTAGTACATAGCTTTGGATCCATCCAATCATTTTATAATAGACAATTAATGGGGAGAATACGGCATCAAAAATGTCCAACCCTTACACTTTAACTATAAAATATACATGCCCCACGTCAGGAACCATTAAATTAGTGCATTTTCCTCATTTTATGTTTTTAGCCAAAATAGGCCCAAAAAATTTTCGCCTCGCACCGCTCGGCGAATTTTACATACTCCGCCCCTTTACAAAATCCTGGATCCGCCCTGCAACGTGTGCTCGCTGAACCATTTGTATCGTTTGTGTTAGAAAGAAATGCACTCAAAATAACTAATTTAATTAGTTGACACGCGACGATGTTGTCGACACGGTACACTGTGTCTAAACTACCCCGGCAAAAAATGTTTGGACTCGATGGTATCTAATATTCGGCAAGGTGACGGAACATCAATAGACAGAGAAAAGTTAGTTTTCTGTTTATTTATTTGTTATTTTTATTATATCGAAGAATATATATATCTATATAACTATTTTCTATTGTGAGATGTAATATTTTCTACAACCGTTCTAGATTAACGGAGAAATAAGTAAAAATGCACGTCAAACTGACGAATTGAGTGAACCTTGCCTCGAATTTGTTTAATTTTGCCTTAAATTATTCACATGGTACGGAAAGAAAGGTACGGAAAGAAAGATATTGACATGGAGATTGCAAAACTAGTCACTTTGAGCACCTCAACCCTTGTATTTCTGCGTATGCAACGAAAGAAATAGGTCATGTCAAAATGGGAGCACCCGGTTTTGTCAATGTTGTTTACTACACAATGACCCGCTTTTGTCTATGTATAGAACCCGGTTTTGTTTATTTTATGAAAACAACGTTAACACTGGTACCCTGAAACCAAAAAATCAATTAACAAATGGCTGATCATGTGGGTTTTCAAACCAGATACATCAATAAAGCGTGTGGCCAAGTTTAATTAAATTGTTAAAGAGGAGATGATTTTGTAAGATAATTTGCAAAACGCAAAGAAATGGTAAAATCGTAATTAAAGGTCAATAATTCTTACAAGGATATCGACCAAGTCGACTTATTCGTATATATTGTCTTGCTGATCATTTTTGCTATATAACTTTTATATATTTCAAGATAATAGACAGAAATGGAAAAAAAAAGGAGAAATTTGTCATTCAAGGACACTAACTTCTATAAGAATTCGTGTGAGAGTTTTGATGTGTACGGACAAAAGGTAGAGCTCAACATTATGAACATATCAGCCCCTGTTAAATTTTCTCTATCTATAGCTGTTTTCAAATAATAGACAAAACTTGCATCCCCCTATGTTCTATTTTAAGCCATGTCGGCCATCTTTGTTGACAAGCAGGGTCATCAAAAACTTTTTAAACTAGATACCCCAATGATGATGAAAAACAGTTAAACATAAGTTCGTTAGACCTTTTAAAACCGACATAAGATTGTGGATAAGGTTTGTTAAATGTATTGTAGCCCAGTAATTTCAGAAGAGAAGATTGTGTAAAAAATTAACGGAAGACGACGGACGACGGGGGCCAAGTGATGAAAAAAGCTCACTTTTCCCTTGGGGTCAGGTGAGCTAAAACCAACCAAGAATTCCAAACAAGATTGCACCGTTCTTGAATTAAAAAAAAAGTCTAACATTTCATAATTAAGGCTTACACGAACGAGATAAACTAATCAGACATGGCAAAACAACTTCAATTGCGTTTTTTTTTAACAAAAGTAAATACTACGTATTATTTATACAGGAGTTACTGTACGCACTGACATGTCGCGACTGCTGGAATGATCGTTATCGAAATTATTTTGAAGGTCTGTAAGATAAATAATTTAATAAAAGTATCTCATAAAATTAACATTGTTCATGGAACCATAAAAAAGTCAAGGTCTGATGAAACCTGCCAGACGGACATGAACACATTACAATCATTAAAACCAACCAAAAAAAAAACTTAACATTTACCAATTAATCAAGAAAATAAGTTCAAGGTCACTTAAATAGTCATGTGCGCCATACGAGCAAATATAGTTGACCTATTACTTATGGTATTAGAGATACGGACTTGAACACGAAATGTTAACCTTGATCATAGATATCAACCATTATCAGCTATTCATTTTGTTAGGAAATCGCTGAACCATGAAAATGAGGTCAAGGGCAATGGACATATGACAGATAGAAACATCGTTACATAAAAGATCTGTGTGCGAGGTATGTTGCAGTCAGGCCTTCTAACTTCTGACATATGAAGCTTCATACAAATAGTTCAAGCCGCCACGAATTTGCATCCCTTGGTCTCGCATTCCGACAAATCCAAAATATCAATGTGAATTTTTAGAATAAACATGATAATCCTACTCACATACATCCAATTTCGCGGGTGTCCCTGCTTACTTATTTATTATAAAATTCTAAGTTGGTATACGATTTACTTATATAACATTAGTGGCGAATCCAGGTGGCATATAGGTCGCACGCCCCACCCCACCTTTGATGGCCCAAAAATTAAATCTTTTTACGATTTTTTTAGCATAATTCGTCCAAAACATTGTTCGATTCGCTACGCTCTGCGGTATGTAAGCTGTTTGAATTACGCCCACTTTGAAAAACCTGAATCCGTCCCAATATATTGTCAATAATATATTGACCAACGTCAATGTTCGATAATCATAACACATTTGAGAGATAACAGAACCGTTTATTTATACAAATATTAATAAACTCATCATTATTGCATTTTCTCGATGGCCTGAGACTATTATAATACTAATTTATACTTAGTATTATAGTTACAATTAGGATAGATAGATTTGATTTTTAATGCATGATTATTGTAATCCTTTTCTCACCATAAACATTCATTTTCTATGGCGATTCTGCAAGCATATATACATTTGTTTGATTATCATGCCTTATAATGAACATTTAGCCTTAAGAAGATTTATTTTAAACGGTCATAGGAAATATTACACCCTAGGTAGATTGGATTACTTATAAAGATAACCATCCTGTTGTGCAAGAAAATCACATATCAAATGTGCGTCCTTCAATTTTTAAGACCATAAACTCTAATTTTAAGTTTAAACACTAAAATTTACATAATTCATATAAAACAAAAACGTATAGAGAGCTTAAAACTCAATTTGCGGTTTAACCTTCATTTCTATCTATTTCGCAGTTAGAGTATTTTTTAATTTTTTTTTAATGCAAAGCAAAATTATAATTATTTTGTTCCACTAAAGTAGGAATTCAAGTGCTTACAGATTCAAATAAATAACAGGTTGTCCTCTGTAAGAAATCGTTTTCCAACCAGCCACCAAACTCCTTTTAATTGCTGAAGTTCAATTATGTTATGCGATTATGCATTTTTTTTTCTTTGACAAAACCGGGTTCTGCCTTGTGAAATCTAGGACAAAACCGGGTTGTACACATTGACAAAACCGGGTGCTTCCATTTTGACATGACCCATTTCTTTCGTTCCATACGCAGAAATACAAATATTGAGGTGCTCAAAGTGACTAGTTTTGCAATCTCCATGTCAATATCTTTCTTTCCGTACCTTTCTTTCCGTACCATGTGAACAATTTAAGGAGAAATTAAACAAATTCGAGGCAAGGTTCACTCAATTCGTCATTTTGACGTGCATTTTTGCCAACTTATTTCTCTGTTAATCTAGAACGGTTGTAGAAAATATTACATCTCACAATAGAAAACAGTTATATATGAATAAATATTCTTCGATATCATAACAATAACAAATAAATAAACAGAAAACTACCTTTTCTCTGTCTATTGATGTTCCGTCACCGTGCCGGATATTAGATACCATCGAGTCCAAACATTTTTTGCCGGGGTAGTTTAGACACAGTGCGGTAAGTCTTTAAATATCAACGAATACGTGTTATCTCTGCGGTCAAGTGTAACCAGGAACATATGTACTGTTCCCATCTGTAACCGGGAGTTTAAGACATACGTTTTTAATTGGAAAGCAGAGGCGGATTTAGAGGGTTTTAGGGGCCCGGCCCCTTTTTGGGAAAAATTTGGTTGATTATATAGGGAATCACTGAAGCAACTGGAGCGGGCCCCTCTTAGAAAGTCAGAGTCCCCCTTTATGAAAATTTCTGGATCTGCCACTGGAAAGATAAAACCGATCCCGACGGTACCTAAATAAATGCATATCACTAAAACGGAACTTTAAAGAACAATGACAAATTCAATATCGAAAATTTCTGCAGACCAATTTTCGAGAAGTATAAAATAATTAGTCGTTTTATTTCTATTACATGTAGTCTTTTATTTTAAATAATAAACATTCAATTGCATGGTTGTCGTTGTCTTTATCTCTCTCTATGATGTTTTGCAGAAAAAGACAATTCGCAGAAGTAATCTGAATAGTCAGACATTAAACTCTCTTTCTAAAACTTCGTTCTTTTATGTATTAGATACAATACAAGGTAACAAAGAAACAGGCCGGTAACAACCGTTGTCGGATAGTTTTCTGCACGAGTAGTCAGGTGAAGGTCCGAGGCGATAGCCGAGGACCTTGACCTGACTACGAGTGCAGAAAAACTATACGGCAGTTTGTTTCCGGCCTGTTTTTTTGTTACCTTTGTTTTGTATCTGACTTGTACGACGTTTCAAGAAAGAAGTAGTACATTTTGCATTTAGAAGAGGCAGCAAAATTAAACAGATTAGAAACTTAAATGGTTATATACCAGTTAATGTAAGTTACAGTTTAAACAAACTTTTTTTTTTCACTTCCCGTCATCCAAGAGTTTTTTTCTGAAGAAATTCAAGAATCTAATAATTTTATAAAAAAAGAACCATGTCAAGTAAAAGATGAATATCGTACACATTTGAGACTTTTTAAAATGCAACTTCACAAGTAAGTAATGTATGAAAAAGATTTCAGAGGTAAGCAAGCTAACATTTGATTTTTATTTGAGGGAAAACGGAAAAGGGGGAGGGGTGTTAAAATAAATTTAAAATAAACAGGCTTGATCCTTTTTTATTGAAAACATGCAGGATGTGCCATTCCATTCCCTATTCCCCTTTAAAAAACGTACGTTTGCTACCAAATATATGAATTCAATAACAATATAATTGTGTAAAAGAATGAATTTCCTATTTCATTAGTGAATGAAATGTTATGAAAAATGGATTTTGTCTTGTTATTATACATATATATGCATATATTTTGGATTTTTTAAATCATGCTTATAGGTTTTTATGTCTCTAATAGTGTTGGTCAGGATTAAACACGTGTCACAATATGATCCAATCGCAGCTTCCCGTCCAAAATTGGTGACATAAGTCCAATGATTTTCTTCACGATTTGCTGCCTATTTGTACATGTATTACACAGACACTTTTTATTTATAGGATCAATCATGCATTGGTGAGTTGATAGGGATTTTATCTTTTGATTAGATTTGATTTTTTATATATATATTTCCTGTCTTTTTTATTGAAATATATAAACGTCGGTATCAGCATTTCTTTACTTTCAGCATTGTCCAGAATACTATTCATGTCCATATATTGAAAAAAAATACATTTACGGACCAACCATTTAGCTTTAAAAGGGGGTATGTTTTCTCTTAGTAAGAAAATGATTTAGTTTTTCAACGCAATCACCCAAATATTTTTTTTTTTCAAAATAAGCACTATTATATACGATATTCGGAAAATCAGGAATCAGATCATTATTTCGTCATCTGATTGACCACAATATTTTTTCTCATGAAATTGGAGATCAGAATATTTTTAGGAAAAACCACAACTCCCTTTTGAAGTTAAATGGTCAATTCCTAAGTGTACTGAATTGAATAGTAATATACTGGAAGTGTTTATTAAAAATACAGTTATTGATGCCAATGTAAATATTTTAATAAAAAAAAACAGGAAATATGTCGGTGAAACAAAAAGTTTAAATCTAATTGAAATTTAAAGTGCCCATGAACTCACTGATCATGCACGAGTGATTCTATTCATAAAAAGTGTCCGTGTAACAACTAAAAAGTGTCCGTGTATCATCTAAAAGTGTCCGTGTAACACCCGTTAATGTACTGTTTTCTATAGCTCTGCTGGGGCAAAGTCGTACAAAGACACTTTAATTGTTGACGTAAAATGATATTTTTCGCGACGTCAAACTGTGAAATGTGAAAAGATACATTTTTTCGAGTGATTTAACCATTAGCTTAAAAACGAGCACATGGACCCTTTTTTAAATGACATTTGGCTTGAAACTGTATGAAGATTATTCGTTCCAACTTTTATGAAAAAATCATCGAAATTTTTTTTTAACTAGATAAATATACAACAAAAATGCCGTTTTTTTTCTAAAATCAATTTCTTTTAACAAAAATGAATTATTAACAAAGAATTGTTACAGAAGTGTGGAGCCTAATTTTGTAACGAAGGTATTCCTAATCTCTTTACCGAAATCCGCATATGTTTATCTTAAACGTTAAGGATGTCTGTTCAAAGGATAGAAATGTCCAAGAAACCGAAATTTTAGGTAAATGTCGAAAGATTCAAACCCATTTATCTTTAAAATTTAGCACATGAAGATATATTTTTATTACATATTCAAATTGATTTTGTAAAAATAGCTTGTATGCAAACTTTCGTAAAAAAAATCACTGTGAGTTTAAAACTGTATCGTATGCTAAATGTCACCGTCAGATTACGAGGGTCTGGATGGGAGTCATTATTTCTGTATTCTATTAATTTTAGGCCATTTTTCTCTTCGTAATACTTTTTGCCTATCATTCTTTATTCCTTATATTCTAGCTAGTACCTCATCATTCTCTTTTCTATATTTATTTGGTTATTTTCTCTATTCTTTATTTTTGTGTCAATTATTTTCTATTCTGTAAACCCCATCCATAACCTCATGTATAATGGAAGACGATAAACATTTTAGTATACATACCACCTCTTGTTATTTGTCACCTGGACACAGGACTTATATTTATCGGCAATTAGAACATTTCCCCTTTGATCTTGCTGCCTAATATTTTCAATATCATGGACAGGACTTGATACTCGAAAATATTAGGCAATGACGTCATGTATCAGTGCAGTAACGTCACATGTTCTTGTCCATCCGCTTCAATTTATCAATGAAATGCACGCGACTTCATTCATACAACCGAACAACGAACCCAACGTTTTGTACGCGTAAAAGTAGTTTTACTTATTATTTCATTTTACTTCTTATTCTTTACAAAAAACATAGAGTTAAGACAGATTGCCGATAAAAAGAATAATGGCATTTTGTTTTTGATACTGACTTCATCAGCTCGAATATCAGCTCGCCCTAGCGGGCTCGCTTGATATTCTTGCTGATAAAGTCCGTATCAAAACAAAATGCCATTATTCTATATATATATTACGTAATAGCAACGAAGTGTAAAATTATCGGTATAATGAATTCAGTAGAATATAATCTGTATCAATGCACTGGCTTGTTAAATGTATTTTAATTTGACAACAAGAATGCATTTGTTTATCATATCTTAAGTTTATTTAGTTATATTTGATCATGTTTTAGTTTCTAACAAAATACCATCGTATTTTTTTAAAATCTCTAAAACGTGCTGAATTTAAGAGATAGGCTTTACCTAGCTTTAGGGTTTTGAAAAAAATATCCATTTAGGAACCAAATTGTGGCTTTTTTATATTTATATCAAAATTGAAATTCAGGGCCGTATTTTGTCGAAGAGAAAAGGGTTAACAATTAAACAAAGTGCGACATGCGATAAAAGGTTTCGTTTTCCTAAAAATATTTATTAAAGTAACTAATCTTTTGAGGTTACGTCACGGAAATATATTTTAGATGAAAAGGTGCAACTGGGTGCATCCTAAACAAAAATTAAAACAAAATATATATATATAAAATGGCGGGTATGCGTCAATCAGACAGCAATCCAACATAAATACAAGTAGGTTACTTGACATCTAGAATAAGAGATTTAAGCATACCCGCGCTGGTATCAACTTTTGAGTTCTGAGTAAAATTCTATATACATGTAGGACTCTGAAACGTGAAATATACGGAAGTTTTTTTTTACGTACAATATAACAAAATGAATTATTAACAAAGAACTGTTACAGAAATGTGGAGCCTAATTTTGTAACGAAGATATTCCTAATCTCTTTACCGAAATCCGCATATGTTTATCTTTTAAAACAAAAACGTTAAGGATGTCTGTTCTGTTTCATTTTTGGAATTTATATATGACTTTATGGTTATTTTCTTAAAATTATTCTGATCCCCAATTTGTTGAAAAAAACAAATTCTGATCAAGCAGATGACAAAAAAAAAAAAAATATTCTGAATACTAATTCCCCATACCTTAAAGTGCTAAATTTTGAAATAAATAATCTGATTGAAAACTAAATAAATTTCTTTACGCTTTGCGTGAAAAATTTTCTAAGAAAACAAAACCATAACCCCAACCCCACCCCACCATTGAAGTTAAATGGTTGCTCCTAACGGAAACTTCATATACTGACTTTGAAACAAATATACTGCTTATAATAATTGCACATCTAAGATTTTAATCTGGCTATCACGCGTCATATAGACCATGGCACACCATCGAACGGCAGTCACCACACTTCAGCGCAGACCATCGCACTTCAGCGTGACCATCAAAATTCATGGTCCCAATTGCACCTCCGAGTCATACATATACATACACTTCTTTTTACTTGATTTCTATAATTGCAATTACTTTTATACCGATTTTATGATAATGGTTTTTATTATACTAAAGTAATAATTTTAATTCCCGCGGGTATTGCCCGAGGGGAATACGGTTCATTCAAGGGTTTACACATCTTAATAGCTTAAATATTGTGATACGTATGTCACGAACAGATATATATGACAAACATTTTTTAAATTGTCAGTATATAAATTTAGATTGGTTTCAGCAGAGACATTATATATGTCTCTGGTTTCCTTCTACAGACTAATTTGGCCTTAGCTCTTATGTAAAAACTAAGAAGATGTGGTATAATTTCAAGTAAGACAACTATTCAAGAAATTTCAAATCAAGAGGATGTTAGCAGTTTATATAGGCTGTACGACCTTCAATAATGAAAAATGCGGAAACCGTAAAGTCGGTCATAAGAGGCCCCGGCCCGACATGAAAAAATATGAACAATTCAATGGAGAAAACTAGCGGCCTTATTTATAACAAAGCAATTTTGCCCCAAAGTCCAGATATATAACAGAATTGAAGTTACGACAACCACTGAACTATACGTGCTTTTGACTTTGGACAGACATATAAACATATATATATATATATATAATGAATGTTGCGAATGTGTAGGTTCTCTATTGGTCATATAGCTCTTCGCACCCATCTTTTAATGCATTGTTTGGCTTTCAAATGTTTAGCTTTGAGCGTTCCTAGTGAAAGGAAATCCAGAAAAGCGTTACGAATGTATGAAATTTATAAAGTGTTTTTGTGAGGGATCAAGACGTAGGGATGTGAATGAGTGTTTTATGTGTGCAATAATTTCGGCCTCCTAATTATAGAGTAAATCTGCAGTTTCATGTATTTGATATGCAAATTATTACAAAACTAAAAGGATAAGATGGATGAATTAATAGTGAATTAATAGTTGATCGTTTAACGTCCAGTGACATCTATTATAGATTCATTGTTAGGGGATCACATTAATTTTGATATAATTATGAACATTGGCAATCATACCACATCTTCTATTTTTATAAGGACGTACATGTGTAGATTTTCGTGTTTTACTGTAAACAACAGTGTCCCCGGGCGTCAGAACCGAAATTAGACTTGTGTAAATTTCTGAAACATACATTTCATTATCTAACCAATGTAAAGTGTTCTGAATTCACTCCACATTTCTGAATTTATTCTCATTATGAAATCATTATAGCTCATGCAATACAAATAATACCGTTTTGAGCTATAAAACGAAAGCAATCCTTAGGAAAGGATACAGACTATAAGATCTAACAGTTCACCTTTTATAATGTTGAACCAATTTGAGAGTCAAACGTCAAGTACTACATGCAAATTTGATGAATGAATCATGTATTCTGTATTATTCCCCAACAATGAAAGCTCGGATGAAAAGGAATTGGAATGATTTAAAATAAAAGTTATAAATGTACATGAACAGGCAAAAATGTACTCCATCTCATTCATTGGTGATTAAGTTGCATATCATATAATATACGTATTACTAGACAAAATTGCTGGACGGGAATGGTTTTATCTTGATAGATGCATACGAAACTTCAATGAATTATATGTATTTATCAAAATAACTATTAAATCATGAAAAAAATCTATCGGATAAAACTAACGTTTTTATTTTCTATGAGACAAAATATATCCTATTGAGTCTAATTTGTTCTATGGATTCGTAAAGAACACAAATGACCTCGGTAACGGAACAAAAAATATCCCCATGGTAAAAAAAATCCGTCATTTTTTTAATAATCCTAGAAGATTAACAAAGTACTATAATTGTTAATTATTTTTTTCGGAATTAATCTTTAAGACATACATTAAAAACGGTGTCCCGGATTTGCACGACGAAAAGTTAATCCGAGACAGTGTTACATGTTTATTTTAAATAAAATAAAGAATTGTTATGATAATACTTGTTATGAAAAAATGTTTTTAAACCCGTAAACACAATTTCAAGTCAAAAAGTTTCTATATTAAAATCATTCTAAAGGAATACGTTATATATTTGCCTGATCTTATACTTGTTCATTTACAAAATGCCTTTAAATACATATAATGTTTATTTTTATTTAATTTGCCACAAAACGTATTTAGCTTAGTTTAAACGAAAATAAAGCACAGGGAATAAAAATATTGTTCCAGATAATACATGTCCGTGTTAAATTCGTCTCAGTTTGTTGATTCAAATTTGACATTTAACTTCTTAATCCGCAATCCACATTTATCCGACAACCTTGTATATTATATTTTCTTGATGGAATACTCTCATATACATGTGACCATCAGGAAATGAGACAAATATGATATTTGTAATGGTATTTATCAAAACCTAAATTGATGAAAATATCTAAGTAAAATATGAATTTACCAAAATAGCGAAGAATTATAATCTAGCATAGTTCAACACTGGAGAATAGTTTAAAATGTTCAACAAAATGTATAGCTTCATGTATCATGAGTTGTCTTAAATCTACATATAATGGGTATTTTAAAATGACATGAAGTTCATCTTCAATAGTAGAGCTACAGTAAAAACATGTCCTCTCGTGGACTTCTTTTCTTCCATACCTTTCAGTTTCTATTTTTAGTGGAGCTACCCCACATCTAAATTTTGCAAAAGCACTTCTGTTTTAAGTGACAAATTATTTTTCAATAATTTTCAGTACAATGATTATTTTAGAACAATTTGTAAGTCCTCAATTAACTTCCTCTGCATATGCAGTAACTCTTATACACCAGTGTGACCTTAACTTATTAAATACATCTTCCTCAATTTGTTTAATACTATTTTTGTTCAATACATTTAATTCAAAATAACAATATAATTGCTCATAATTATACATTTTAACTTCTCTATAACTCTCAAGCTCCAATTCTGTTTGGATGACAATTTTAACAAACAGTTGTTCAACAGTATATTTTTAGCAAATTGATAACTTGTCCGCGACATCTCGCTCAGTTGAATAGAAATTCAAATTTTATTAAACTGTTCTGTCGTAGAAATGTCATCACGTAATTGTTTAGACGTAGAACATGTATCGTTATATTAAAATGCGTCAGTCCCAGCAAAGACTCACTAAATAAATACGAATTATTAACAGACGATAAATAAATTTTACACAAAAGTCGTGAATCTGAATGAACGTTATGTACGATGAAGTTAATTAAGAGTGCACAAGAAAGTAAGTAAGAATGTAAATTTTATTTAAAGTCGGAACATATATACACTGTAACAGATAAAATATGAGCTTTGATTAACTCTATAACCGACTATCATATAAAACCACAATGATTTACGATTACAGATGAACGATTGACGAATGCACGTACACGGTTATACATGTATGACATATGGAAAAAAGGTACAAAAGCAGCAATAATAGATTGTAATAAAGTTTGTATTCCTCCCTTCTGGACACTCGTATCCACAAACACTTAAGGGGCCAAGAACAGGGTTACCACACAATTAAATTTAAAAAAAAACATGAATACACCTATATTACAATAACCAAGTGCGTTTCAAACTACTTGATTATGTATTTTATTTACAATAGTTTACATATATAAGATATAAAGGTAATGTTGAACACACGAAAGTTGAAAATCGTTCTCTCAGTCACCCAGATTACCGCAACCATTACCTTATCAGGTGAATGTCGTTATAATTTGTTTCATGCATAAATGAAAACTATGGCAAATGTTAAAAATTACAAGAACAGCTTCTGATATATTAGTAGGACAAGTGTATTTGAGAATGATTAAAAAATAATGTTTTGAAATTGTAAAAATAATAACATTTTAAGACCATGCAATTCCATAATTTCCGAATTCTACAAGATCTCCAATCACAGACGCTTAGAGGATAGGACCCTTCTTTTAAATTTCATTTTGGAATTTATTTAAAATTGGAATACAGGGGCATTGGTCATACAAAACTCTTATTGTTAAGTCAAACGATGATAGCAAAAAAACGTTAAAAAGTGGGAAAATAAGTAAAAGTACTGAAGGAATTAAAACAACTTCACTTAAATTTAACTAAAAATATAAAAAAGGGGCATCCCCAAGCGAATGTGACTCCAATATGATAGGTTTGGGTCGCTAATAGTTGTTGTACCCTATTTTCTATGTAAAGTTTTTCTACTAATGTGTAAGAGCCTGGGGCAAAAAGGGGGCAAAACTATGTCCCTCCCATTTTATTTCTATACGAAGGTGTACATAGACGTGCCGCCGGAATAACCTCAGATGCGCGGCGGAGTGGGGCGTTAATTTTAACCCTTATCAGTCTGTACATCCGTACTAATGTTGTTTACCGTGCCCGGAAATTTAGAAACGATCCTGGTAAACTTATCGATCCTTTAAATAAACTTATTCTAAAAGGTTACCAATTCAACACTGTAATTAGATCATTGAATATTGTTTTATTGGTATTAATATTGATTTTGTTATCAGTAAATTAAAAGCAAACTAAATATTATTGTTATATACATATACACATTCATGGATCTACAATCTGTCGATACCTGTATCTTGGCATTGCACAAGGTCATGTTTTTCTCTGACTGTTTATGACGTCTTTACACTAAATCCATTGGATGTTGGATGTGTACTGGTTGATAATTTAGTCTTAGATGCATGATTTCTTTTATAAGTTGTAAGTGGCTTTGAACTAGCTGTCAGTAACTGCGAGTACTCTCAGATCTGTACTTAGTGTCTTTTTGTTGTTGGGATATACAAGTACCCGGCCACGTCCACTCTGTGTAGTATTTCTATTTGTATCCATCTAATGAGTTAAGCCTTTTTCAACTGATTTTTATAGTTCGTTCTTATGTTGTAATGTTACACCACTGTCCCAGGTTAGGGAGGTTGGGATCCCGCTAACATGTTTAACCCGCCACATTCTGTATGTATGTGCCTGTCCCAAGTCAGGAGCCTGTAATTCAGTGGTTGTCGTTTGTTGATGTGTTACATATTTGTTTTCGTTCATTTTTGTACATAAATTAGGCCGTTAGTTTTCTCGTTTGAATTGTTTTACATTTGTCATTTGGGGCCTTTTATAGCTGACTATGCGGTATGGGCTTTGCTCATTGTTGAAGGCCGTACGGTGACCTATAGTTGTTAATTTCTGTGTCATTTGGTCTCTTGTGGAGAGTTGTCTCATTGGCAATTATACCACATCTCCTTTTTAATACGTATTAATAGAATTGGCAAATTTGTAGTTTCCGCAATTTAACTTATTTTGCCTCAACGAAATGTTATGAAACTTATACACAATGCTTATTACCACCAAACTCAGATCAAGTTTAAATTTGGCTGGCATCACTTTCACTGTTCTCGAGTTATGTCCCTTTATAAATGGAAAAATTGCTAAATTTGTCGTTTCCGCACTCTCACTTTATTTGCCTCAACCAAATGTTATGAAACTTACATACAATGCTTATCACCACTTCAACAATGAGCAAACCCCATACCGCATAGCAAGGCATAAAAAGCCCCGATGTATATATATGAAAAAGAGGACTGCTTCAAATGCCATCAGTACCACTGAACCAAAATGTACACATGATACATATGCGGATAATTGACATGTTCCAGATAAGTATACAGCCAGTAGAAACATAAATTGAAGCTGGTACTCCAGGAATATATTCGCATAGGAGTATTTTAACCTAATTTTACACAAAGCTTTTTTATCTTTATCATACACAAAACTTCTATAGCCTGTTGTACTCGTCGTTTGAGGAGGAAATGATAACTTTATTTGGAAATTTTGTTTTTATTTCGAATCGTTTTTTGTTTTGTTTCTACCAGAACATTGTCTTGTGAATTTATAACTAATAGTGTCCCTGCTAAAACAGAATTAACATTGAAAGATCAAATTTTCAGTGTTTACAGGGAGGTAATATTTTGACACTAGATTTCGGGTTAAAGAAGTAACAGAAAAAAGTAATAATTAATGTTCACATCAAATTAGCATGAGGTAATTTTTAAACGTGACCTACTGGTGCCCAATTTTTCGACTAATATATGGTATACCTGTACTGTGAATTGTTCATTGCAAGTTACTATTTTATCTCTCTAAAATAGTCCAACTATTTACTGATATATCACTGAGTGACTAAATTTAAGTGTATTCTACGGGAAAATATAAACACTTCAGTTTTACACGAGAAACTCTACAATAAAATTTACGACAAAGGGACGATTTTTCGTTCCCTATTTTTGATTTTTTTGGACGGTGATGTTCCTTTGGCACCAACTTTCGGTATTTATATATCACAACTTGTTCACTATGCCCACTATGCTCTTGGATTTCAATTAACGTAATTTATGTATTACTGATAAATTATTAAGTCAGGGATTCCGTTATTATATTCTATATTATATTATTTATATATTAATAACCACAAATAACTTAAATATAAAAATAAGAAGATGTGGTATGATTGCCAATGAAACAACTCTCCACAAGAGACCAACTGACACAGAAATTAACAATTATAGGTCACCGTATGGCCTTCAACAATGAGAAAAGTACATAACGCAGATCTGTACTTAGTGTTTTGTTGTTGTGGGGATGTATAAGTACCTTGCCACGTCCACTCTGTGTTTTTGTTAGATGTATTTCTGCTTTGTATCGATCTGATGAGTTAAGCCCTTTTCAACTGAAATATAGTTTGTTCGTATGTTGTACTGTTACACCACTGTCCAGGTTAGGGGAGGGTTGGCGCGCCGTCAAACTAGTTTAACCCCGCCACATTTTGTATGTGCCTGTCCATAGTCTGTAGCCTGTAATTAAGTGGTTGTCGTTTGTTGCTGTATGTCATATTTGTTTTCGTTCATTAATTTGTACTTAAATCAGGCCGTTAGTTTTATCGTTTGAATTGTTTTACATTTGTCATTTCGGGGCCTTTTATAGCTAACTATTTTTAGTATATGATATGGATTTTGCTCATTGATGGAGACCGACTGGTGATCTATAATTGTACAATTTCTGTGTCATTCTAGTATCTTGTGGAGAGTTGTCTCATTGGCAATCATACCTCATCTTCTTATTTTTATATTATGAATGATATCCAACTTATGAAAAGAAGAAAACATAAAAAACATTGGAATAAGGATTGAAGTGACACTCGATATCCCTCTCCCGGAATATTAGTGTCATTAGTGATAACAAGAATTTTTGTCTGACATAATGTCGGCACATATCCTTTCAAATTTTTATTGTTTGTCTGTGCACAATTATATCATTTATCTACGGTATATATAAGATAAAGTGATAAGATTAAGATGGTATTTGTTGTGTTTGGATTTCAACTAATAAAACAGGATTAATTTTCTTGATTTGCGAGTTCTGAATTTTGAATTTTGAATTATGAATGATCCTTCTCGGCTTTCGTAGTACGAACGTAGCACCTTCATAAGACAAAAGGAAAAGCATTTATCTTTAAAACACACAAAAGGATCTATACAAAATCTGACAATTTGCACAACTTACAGCTTGATATTGGAACAGATGGCTGACTTCAGATTTGTGGAAAAAGTTATCATTATAGCTTTCCATTTTTAACAGTAACAAACTGTCGGGCCCAGCGCATGTCTTTTACATTCTTACATATCTCAATTGATACTTAACGCATGAGCATTTGAACATTATACGAACTTAATGAACAGGGATGTGCTCCTGATCAAAAGGTTTTCGACACACTATACATTTTACTGTCACCATGACCGATTGGTAATCAAAAGAAAGATACTAGAACAGTTGTCTGATTAGCTGATCTGCAAATTTGACGATTCTATCCTCTTGCCTGTTGTGACATTTTCGCTGAGAGCGAGATGCACTTGGCTGTTGGTGAATTAACAGCAGAATTTGCTTATCCTGTCCACGTACCTGGTCTTGCTCCTTTTGGAGTTAATGCAATGCCCTCATTTTATTTCGTTTTCTCGGTTACTATTTGATATAGGCTGCTCACACCTGATTAGCTTTAGAAGTATGCTACTGTTAAAATTTTAGCCACATGTGGTGTGAAATGCATTTACTGAAAAAGAAAAGGAAAAGAAGTGAGATAATTTTAGTATGCACAATACTCGTCGATGAAATAAATAAACCTAATACAGATTTCTAATTATTTCTGCTGGCTTGTCGATACCTTTGGTCCTTTGCGGTTTAGTGATCTCTTCAACATTCATATAAGGCTTCCAAATATTCTGGCCTCGACATCACTGAAGAGACATTATTTGTCAAAATGCGCATCTGGTGAAGTTATTATCATCAGAGACTCTTTGTTTATAATTAGGACCACTAGACGCCCGTTTCGTCATAAGACATAAGACTTGTCAATTGCGCCCGAAACAAAACTGTTAAAAGGCGATTTGAGATATGGAGATAATGAGCAAAATTCCAAAAACTAAGGCAATCTATACCTGTAAACAGCAAGTTTACTTTAAATGAACATGTCAATGAAATTTCATGTCAAAACAAAAGTGCTCAAAAATTAGTAAAATTGTTACAGTTTAATGTTTTTTAGTTAAACCTTCTGATACTCTCGTTCTTCCTAAAATAAATATTATTTAAGGTAATAAAATCAATGGGCCTCAGTAGCCTAAATCAAACAATTCTAATGTTGATTATTAAGATGTATTTTTTCGAATAAATATAACTGCCACACCTATTTCCAAAATAAATATAATAAAAATAGATGAATGTTTTTGAGAAACACATCTTTACGAAAAAAATGTTGGTCCCTGAAATGGGCAATGTTAAAGGAAAATCTATACAAACATAGATGAAGGTAGCCAAAATTACGGTTTTCGTCAAAGAAGTGTAAAACAATCATGCCACAAAGAAATAATTACTGGTGGAATACATAGCATGTTTTATCATGTACTTAAATGTTTTTTTATTTTGTTTGTCGAATGTTAAACTTTTTATTCATATAATTTTGGGTTCAATATTGCACCTTCGTGAATCTACAGCATTATTAAAATGTTCAATGTTTATTGATTTTTCTATCAGGAATATAATTACTAAACTTCGTATAAGTGACCATGGTCTTGAAATAGAAAATGGTCGTTACATAAAAATTCCTCGAGAACAAAGACTGTGTGAAACCTGCAAAGTCATCGAAGATGAATTTCATTTATTCTTAATTGCAAGGTAAATAAAATATCAGACAAAATCTATATAATGATATACAATCACTGTGTATCATCGCCACCGGATATTTGGGTACAAACGAAGCAGAGAGGAAGGAAAAAATAAATAAACAAGTCTAGAATTCCTTTAATTTAGACCATTTCTAGCGGTTTGATGAGGGTATCGCTTCTGAAACGATTTACTGATATATAAAGCTTTAATTTTTTATACCAACAAGTAGCAAACAAATACAAGATTTTGTGTTATACTCCAAAACGGTGCACTTAGTACCAGAAAATTTTGAGGTCAATCGCCCTTCGTCGCCCCGTTTGCATGATACTCAACTGTTTTTCTTTTTTTTTACAGACACATAATTAGATTATGATAATATGACTTCATATTCACTGAAATTCGCTCTCAAAAGACTTTTTAAAGAATATCAGTAAAATGAATCCAGCCTAGCAACTTGCTACTGTTTACATATTTACAGTACGGCAACTTATTTTCCAACTGTATGCGGCAACTTGTTAGTTTTATTATATGTTTATGTCGTCCTTTCAAGGCTTATAATATTATTTCTTGAAAAGGACGGCATATATATAATAAAACTAGCAAGTTAAATAATTCAATTATAAATCAAATATAAATATAATTTGCCTAACGGCATTGTAGATCATGGTACAAATGTACATGTATCCAAGGAGGTTATATAACCTCCTTGATGTATCATACACAATATTTTGCAACGCGGTCCTATTAAATCATTAGCATCATAAAAGTACATATTTTTCTAGATGTATACAAGTGTTCTAGCTGCTCTTTGGTCGGGTTTTGTCTCTTTGACACATGCCCCATTTCCATTCTCAATTTTAATGTTATGTCAATATTTTACCTGTTAAACATAAAAAAATCCCTGAGTCCATAAATAAACCCATTTTAATTGTTACTTACCATCTATTTGATTTATAGATTACATCACATCTCATAAATATCAGAATTTACGTCAGATATGCGATGTAATGTTATGTAGTCAATTGCCCTTAATAGCCGACTATACGGTATATTTTTTTTCATTGTTGAAGACCGTACGGTTGCCTATAATTCCTTATAACCACTTCATTTGAACTTTGGTGGTTAGTTGTCTCAGTTGCAATCATACCACTTTTAACTGGATAATCAGGAGGATTTTATCCGGGTTGAATATTTATTTTCCTCCTTTGCTACTCATTATGTCAGTTTTCACGCGTTTTTTCCTATTTTTGTAGACAATTGATTTCTGCATGTTGTGTTGCAGAATTTTCTTTCCAACTCTTCCCAAGCCAAGTTATTTATTTTCAAATCCCTCCCCCACACGAAAATGAAGTTGTAGTCCCCTTTCTTCTAAAATCTCATGAAGGCAAGACATATCCCTGTCATGTCTGTTTCAACAGATTCTGCAATATTGCATTCAATACCGTAGAAAAAGAAAGAATCATACTAGTATAAGTGATCTATAAAGGTTATAAAATTCTTAGAGATGTCCTTTATAGATTGTTTATATTGTATAAATTTTGACAAGTAATAACTTCTAATCAATAAATTAAGAAAATAGGTTTTAATAAAATATGTTAAAAGTGATACAACTCTATTTAAGATTTCATCATTTTCATACATTTTTAAGGTAGTTCTATAAAACCAAATCTATATATATAGGTCTTACTAGTATTGAATTGTATCATGTCATTTGACACAATATACAAGTTAAATTTAGAAATACATGTATTCAACATTTTATTCGTGAAAAGTACTACAAAAGAGAACTCGGTCGAAATCACTCCCCACACTACCTCTCCATCAACTCATTTTAATTCAAGCCAAACAGCATAAGCGACGATCTTTTATTTTTCTACCAATTTGAAAAAAAATCTGTAATAGAATAGAAAGTAATTGGGTTTCCACCAATAACACAAAATCAGTACAAAATGTATACACACAGCAAAACACACAAAAAGCAATGGAAATGTGCTTTCATTGCTGTTCTTCATCTCAAAGCCACAGCGAAACCTTCAACACGGACAGATAATTCTCACTTCACAGCAATTTTAAGACGGCCCCTAGCAACTGCAAATTGACGATCACGACACAACTGTGAGTTTAAGAACAAAGCCATGATCTTGTATCAAGAAAAGAAATCTTTAAAAGAAATCAAACATTTACTGTCATGATTTACACAAACAATCACACTAAACAATACAGACATCAAGACCACCAATAATTTAAGGTATCAATTGAAAGGCGAAGGACTTTTGATCCTTGTAGAACACCTTTGACTGATAATTTAAAAAAAAATTATGAATGAAATAAAAAAAGGAGGACATTTATTGCGTATTGCCTGTTTCTCAAGGAAGAAGTACATGTTTATGGAACCAGTACGCTCTGATATGTTAACAACGGTATATTGACCCAAACCCCAATATATGCTATAAATTGAAAAATTTAACATAGAAAACAATGGGGCCAAGGATATGTGGTGTGCGTCTTCTTAAAATTTTAGTACAAAACTGGCGTCAAAGTGAATATATTATAGCACAAATACGAGAAGTTATCTCAAGAATAAATACTACATAACTTAAAAAAAAAAACAACTTAAGAACATACACCTCAAGCACCCAAGCTGTGATTATTTGTCTTTAGATACCATACATTTAGTAATTTGGATATTAACGTCCTACAAACGAACTAAATCCTCTTAGCCGGTTCCTTTGCGGATTTATTTTCAGAATTATATTTTAGGCACTTATTGTTTTGAGGGGCATGATTTTAATTAATGAGAAACTTTTTCGACGTAGGAGCTACCATTTGAATTTTGATTGGGGAGTGGGGTCGCTAGGATGAAATTTGAAAAAGCAGGAGAGGAGTTCTGAGTTAAAAAAAAGGCAGGATGAGACAAAATAAAAGACAGCATGACAATTTCAGTAAAAAATCAGGATAAACTAATAAAAATAGACAGGAAAAGGTAGAGTGAAAATATAAAAGCATGACAGAGATAACAATTAACTAAAAATGCAGGACAAATTTTTTCATCCTATCCCCATATAAATCAAATGGTAGCTCCTTAAATTAAAAAAAGTTATTTTTCGATAACTTATAGAAACTAGAAAATTGATAAGAAACGCAATGTATTATTTATTTCCCCTAAAACGCAATGGAAACAAAGTATTTTGTTCTCTTTCCTTCTAAACAATGAATTGTTTATATTTTATTTATTCAAGAAATTTTAAAATCAAAACAATGTATTTAAGGGAAAACATAAAAGATCATTGGTAGGTGTTGTATTTTCGAGATTTTTCCCTTACAACAAAAATAAACAACGGTTGTTAGTAATAAAATACATACGAATATATTTAGGATAATAAGATCGAAGAAAGCATTTATGTCTTCCAAAACACCACTTCCAATAAAGGTACGCAATGATGACATCCGAATCAGATTAACGGCAAATATGATATTTTTTTTAACATTTTTAGCTATGTAGTTTATTTCGTATATTTATAAGCTGGTAACGCATTGATATGTACACCATATCACCCCTTGTTATTATCTGAATGGTGATTAATATCATTTTAACATTTATGAATGACTATAATATTTTTCTGTCTATGAAGAATAGCATAAAAATGTGGTGCACATTTTCAAGTGTGCACCACATTTTATGTTATTTCGAATAGACAGAAAAATATTACAGTCATTCCTTATACAGTTGGAAAGCAAGTCCTTGAAACGTCCGTTGTCGTCAAGCTCTATCAGCAACAATAGCAGGGGAATTAATTAGGTGGCGCTACAGTCGTCCGTGACGTCAAAAGTCCGCCAGATCAATCGGCTAAAAATCGACGTTTAAACTATTTTTTCAACTTGTCATGCTTTTATTATAATTGATTTTTAAAGTTTGTAGGTTTTGTGAGCAATATAGCTTCAATACGACATAGAAACATTGTCCAAAATAACTTTTATTTGCTATTTCTTTATCCTGTCCGTTCTAAAAATTATCAGCCATCTTTTTTGTTCGCCAAAAACATCGAATTTAAATAACTTGACGTTTGCGTATCCAAATACGGAAAAGAACGGTAAAATCTTAAATGAAACCGGGTAACCTATTTCAAATTTCTACACAATTATGAAGCCATCATTTTTTACTGTAATACATCAATTTTAGTGACCACCAGTCATGTCAATTTGCAGCTGGTTTTGGCTGCGTTTCTAGTTTAAAACAGTGAATGTTCAACCTCTTTTCATTGTACCTGTTTCCAAAGTACTCTAGAATACTGATTTTATTAGAGATATGAATGAAATTGTGATTAAAAATTGTTGTTTTTCACAATTCCATACGATACCTCCATTTCAAAGTAACTAAAACCCTTCTTGATCCCTACACAATTTGACTGTGACATTGTTTTCTTTTTCAACATACGCCATATAACGTTAACAAAACATGTGTCAGGGTCATGTGTATAGTGAAAATTACACATTGGAAAAGTGAAACAAAGATCATCTTTATTGCGTTTGAAACTGTAACGTCACGGTACCCAAATTGCACCGAGTACCCAAATTGCACCTATTCAACATAAACAGCTGAGAAATTCTTAAAAGTTTTCTTTGAGACTAAACAATTTATATTTTAGTTATTTGACATTATACACGTCTTACAAAATAGGTAAATATATTCAAATATACACTAAACGTTCACAGTTTATATCAACAGCTGAAGCTTTCACTGAAAAGAAAAATGTACGAAAACGCCGCCATGCGACGTTCACAAAAAGTCATCTTTTAAAAATTAACAAAAAAAATATGTTACAAGCATCCATTTTAAAAGAAATGAATAGTGAGCATGTACTAATGTCAAATTGTTCTAAATTTTGATAAAATCAAACAAAACATCTGTTATTTGATTTTTAATGATGTGAATTTAAGCATGGATGCAATTTGGGTACTCCTCATTACGGAATCATGGATAGTTTGGAGGTCGATTCAAACCTATTTTCTATGACTCAATAGGGATTAAAAATCAAATTGGTGTACCTATATAATAAAGAAGGATACGGCTACAAAATAAAAACAGAATGGAAATTTTGTCTTTATCATAAAAAACTTAGGTGAAAAAACTGTCAAAATAGGTGCAATTTGGGTACCGTCACGTTACGTCTTAGAAAATTTCATTCATACTGGAAGCAAATCTGACAAATTAATGAAAGCCTATGGATTGACAAAAGCACAAAAAATAGCAATAGAAAATAGCCTTGTAAAGAAAATTTCTGGAGGAAAACATATGAAAACAGTCGGAAAGCAAGCCCTTAGAAACGACCGTTGTTGCTACTTTCTTAAGACAACAATGGGACTGATATTAAAACCCGCCATTCTGAAATTGCGTTAATTTCGCGGAAAAAATAATATGGTGCCAATTTGGAAATTTTTCTTTTTCTGTTTCTTACTTGCCATTAGGGTCAGAAATAGATTTCTTTCGATCATTAAGCATGGTTCTTATTATTAATAGAAAATAATACTTAAACATGTTAAATTGGCCGTCATTTCCTTTTATTTCAAATAATGAAGAATTTACATTGAGAATACTTTCATTGTGATCTCTTTTAAGTTTAAATGAAAAGGTAGGACAAGGTATCAGTAATGAAAAGGAATTCCTGTTTTTGAATATTTAATTCTGTCTTGATCAGTATTCATGAATATTTTGGCTACCCTTGTATTAAAGTAGTAGAAATTTATTTCTGTGTTGAAATAATTTGGTTGCAGCAGTTAAAATACTTACCAAAATATAAATTAATTCTTGGAATAATAATATTATGGCAAGTAGTCATAGCCATAGGGCCTATTTCACTGAGACTGAGTTCTGAAAAGTGATAAAATGTGTTTCTCTATATTTTTATGTCTTTAGTATCAAAATATATTTAGTAAAATTATTTTAATAATATCCACATGTAAATAACAGCATATGGTGCTTTTATAATAATAGTTTGTTCATGAGAGTGTCAAACAAAGGGACGTAACTCGTAAATTACTATCGGCCCGCTTCGTCAGAAATATCGACACATCGAAGTGGCACATTTGCGTATCACAAATTTGATATATCATAGTCCAAGTTATGTTACATAACATAATTTAAATTCAGCATAGCTTCCCGAGAAGTTAAGAAAGAAAATTACGATTTTAATTTCCTGTGACCAATTTTTTGGTCAACACCTAGATTTGAAGACACATTTTGAGAGAAAGAATGAGTTTAATCCATAATTGAGTTGAACAATATATGTGTTATATACTTAAGAATGTTCACTTACAAGCAAATCAGTTTTAATTCATGCAAAAACTACAAATTCAAAAAACGGGTTCACTTTTTGATAAAAAATGCCCATATATGGTAATCACATGACTTCCATTGTTGCTTTAAGAAATGGGGTCAAACCGGGGTCAGCTTTCCGACTGAAAAGGAAATGGAGGTCAGTTGATTATATTTATAAGTTAAAACCTTACTTATTTGTTTATCTCTTTACTAAGTAAGCTACAGTAATAAGAGCAAAAACTAGCTTATCAAGTCAAACAAGAAATTTAATTCATAGAGATGTTTTCTTACAAAATTGAATTTATTCAAATGGCAAATTCTTGTCAAATTTAACAATGATCTCAACATTGAACAATCCATTGATCATTAAGTAAAAGGCACAAGATTTGTCCCACCAACTTTCATTTGTGATATAAATATCCAATATTATTAAGGTAAAATATAGATTATGTCTTAATACAGTCTATGATGAAAACATTGAAGGGCAACCAACATATTCAACCGCCGTCAATGGAAATTCCCTTCTAAGTTTAGCACTCTTTACAATTGTGTCAAAGGTGGCAATGCTGCTGCGGTCAAATTATTAAATAAAACGCACGTGGATATCCACATATACTCCCGTGCAATGCCTGTAAATGACAAACCTGATCTAGATTATCTTCTGATTATACTGTTAGTTCAACAGTAAACGGAGAGTTTTTCGCTTTCCTTTTCCTGTGACATTACATGAAAACTCAAAGCCTCATTTATCTGCTTATTTGAATAAAGCCAAAGTGTAGATATACAACATGTAGGAAAAACAGGACGGAATTTTTAAACGAACACAGGCACATCTATACCGCTTCAGAAAACCTAGGAAATTCAAAGCATAATTTACCAACATTTAGGTAAACTCAACCGCAATATTAAATTCATTAGATTCCAACCATTCGAAACGATCCAGAAACAACAAGGATAATCGCATAAACAATTTGAAGATTCCCGTAAAATTATCGAACTGTTTTGGATTAAACGACTTCAGACAGATTATCCCTAGGTCTAAATGACAATATACTTGGACAAGGGAACATATCTAAAACTTCTTCTATTGATATCATGGATATTGTTGATAAAAGACAACGCAATAGTAGGTCTAATGGAAAACGTATCAATCAAAATCAACGAATTAAACATCGTATAAATTATACACTTGATAATCTCCTATCTATATTTAAAAACAATGGTAGGCATCAATTGTTATGTAAACTGGGTCAAATACCAATTAGTAAATTACATGATATTTTCAAGGAGTGTAACACAATCTCTTTCTTCATCCCACTCTATGAATATTCGTGTATAATAACAGTATTTTGCCACCATAGGCTGTTCCTGCGTATTGATCTATAAATAATATTGTATATTATGCATGCGTTTATAGCTAATGTTTTAAAATACTTTTAAAAATGACTGTGATTTAATTGATATTTTAGGTATAAAGTTCTTTATCATATTTTTGCCAAAACAGGGACATTTTCAACTATTTCCTTTATAAATGGATCTAAATCTTCATTCGCAATGTTTGTAACGTTGATTTTTGATAAATTGCAATGTCTAATTTTTCTATAAATTGCACTTTCGAATACTGATAACAGAATTGACATCTGTAACAGTAAGTTGGCAATAAAAAAAAATACAAAATTACCTCTGGCAGATCAGATATTTGAACTCAAAATTCTCAATACACATTCGAGGATCCATACTTTAATAGCTTTAATCATATGTTCATTATTGAAGACACATCGATTAACCAATAACTTTGCAATTCATATTTTTGTTATTTTCAAACAATATCAAATGTGATTTGTTAATCTTTAAAACGAGGTACCAACGTGCAACGGTTTATCACTTTTAGAGTCTTAACCATTTACCAAATGATTGCTACAGATTTGAGCCGGGTTTAAAGCAGCTCCGGAAAACAGATCAGAATCAGTAGTAATCGCTCTAAACGTAATCATGTTTATTGACCAAAACAATGAAGAAATCACATCATATAAGGACTTTTTGATGTGTTAACTGAACCACATTATATAAATATGTTTGTTCATATCATAAGATAAAATGCACATCATATAAGTACATTTGCACATCATATAAGTATATAAGCACATCATACAAGGATATATGCGCTTCACATAAGTAAATGTGCACATCAAATAAGGATCTTTGCACATCATATTAATATATTTGAACATCAAATAAGTATACTTGCACATCCTATAAGTATATTTGCTAAACTTAAAGGATGTTAACACATCATGTAAGATTATGTGTAAATCATATAATGTCAACTGGACACCATATGAAGATGTTTATACATCATATACACATGGAAAAAGGATTGCAACACCGAATTCAAATGCAAACTTTAAAAAAACTCTATATTGCTTTGTGATATAATTTTAGTCAATATTATTTAAATCTCACCTGAGTTTAATCAATAAATGTCGACTCGATAAGTTCTAATCTGCCTGTGCAGCTACTATACCCGTAAACAATAAAACAGATGATTTTTATCCTCATTGTTTTCTACACTTTTGATAACCAAGTTTGAAAAGTTATGTGGTTGACACCATGTAATGGGTCTTCCACTACTCTCAACTACAACAAGATGGCAGATTATTGGCATGAGAGAAGCAGGTATGTCGCTGCGACAAATTGCACGTATTGTTGGTCATCACCATTCCACTTTAAGTCGTATTGTGAATGATTGATGAAAGCACATCACATAAGGATGTTTTGACATCATATAATAAAGTAAACCGAACCATGTCATATAAGGATACAAGCACATAATACAATGACACAACCACATCACTAAAAGAAGTTTGCTAATAATATAAGGGAAAATGCTCATCATATCAACACATTTCCACATCATATAAGTATATTAGCGCATCATACATGTCATATATACATCATATTGGTAAATTTGCACATCATTCAAGGATCTATGCACAACATATAAGGATATTTGCACATCATAAAATGTCAACAGGACACCATATAAAGGTGTTTGCGCATCCTATAAAGACACATCATAATAAGACAAAAGCGTATCATACCGGTATAATGAAAATGGACATAATAAGACAGTTTTTCCATACTCAAGCAAAACATAGTGCTTCTGTAGCTGTTTACTTAGACTAGTGAATAAACATTCATTAATGATCTTTTTGTCTACATATAAAGTACAGTTCAAGTAATACGAGTCGAAATTTATTTGTCCTGATGTTGTTATGCAGTTTTAGAGAAAGTATGCTGCATAGTATATAAGTATAACAAAAATACCGAACTCACATGAAAATTAAAAAAGGGAATTCCATAAAACTGACAAAATCAAACGCTATCAATCAACTTTATTTAATATTTACTTCTTGCTGTCAATGTAAGACTCTTAGCCCAACTTAGATGTGATGCACTAAAGCTCAACATTGAAATTGGAAGATATATATATAACAACGTACCTCGTACTGAGAGATTTTGTCAATGTTGCAATTGAAAATCATTGAAAACAAATATCATTTTGCAATGATCTGTCCAGCCTTTATACATTTGCGTCTATGATTTTGCCTGCATATTTTTGTTCTTTGTTTTTGTCAAAATTTGTATCACTTATTCAAACATGTTCCGGAATTTTGGGTTTAAAACTTTGCTGTTTATAAATTGAAAATTGAAAACTATGAAGTTAAATTATAAATGCATCATTTGTTTTATTTTATATTTGTTTTGCTTTCTGTTTTTTTTTAAATATTTTTCGCTTACTATATTATACATGTTGTTGATGCTATAGAATTTTCTAATATTCTGATTGCAATCAACTTCTTACTTACCTAAAATAATGATAAAACAAAAATACTGCTATTTTTAATAGTTGGGACTACCGGAACGTCATGTGTCAATTATACACAATTTTAACATTGGTTGAACATTGGTTGAACATTGGCATGTAGAACAGTGGTACATGTAAAATTAAGGATGTACATGTAACTGGTTTCATGACGTAAAACAATCGATTGCAGATAATTGTTTTCCTCGTTATTTTGAGGTATGCTTGGGGCATTGATGCTGCTTGTGTGACATATTTAGAAATTCAGTAGCATTAATTCTGATTTAAACCTCAAATCAGGAAAAATGAATGTGAAAAATCGAGATAATTTGATTTCTTCTTCCGGTAAGAATGCACACGATTTAAAATTGAGATCTGAATGATCTCTCACACGAAAAGTCTACTTTTCAAGTTTTTATAATCATTTATTGCTTGGTATATTTATATTAATGTCAATGCTTATTTGCATTCCTTTTAGCTTATATAATAAGATCAAATGCCACTGTTTCCTTTTTCTTGTGTTGAACAAAACAGTAGAATTAACGAAGATAAGTTCTGGTACATTTCTTTCTGAAGTAGATGTTGACAAAATCAAACGTACATGGGAACATGTATACTAGAATGGAACTTTTAAAAGCACTAATCCAGTTCTTAAGAGGACCCTTTATTCTTAATGTTGTTTAGTCTAATTATCAAATGTTGGAGAAACGTGAACACACCAATAATTCAAATGACATAAAATATACATTTTATTGATTTACTTTAAATGCAACACTGTTAATCGGCGTTGCAAACCTTAATTATACGAGACGAGTACGCATGCATATAAATATTTTTTGATATTTATAGATTATCGTTGATCATCTCAACGAGATTGGTTTTTTTACGGCGAAAGTTGAGAAAGGAAATTAACAGTCAGGAAGATCAAAGGAAAATTTCGTAAAATAGCGATAATCTATTCTAAAGCACAATTAATTATGACCGATACGCATAGTTTGCATAATTAGAAAAATCGACCCATCTACATTTCAGGCTTAAATTAAAATATTGTTTGTTTGCAGTTTACCGACCGACCCTTGAAAATCCCCCCGACTGTGAAAATTTTATTGCTATAAATTTGAAGAAATTTTTTTTAATACTTCTATAGACGCGATCCGGAACTTCGGGTCCTTTCCGGAATTGATTTAAAGTCTAGGTCGATAACACGTTTCAAGTTCAGTTTTTCTTGCCTTCCCGTCAAGCGTTCATGTGACCCTTTAATGATAAAAGCACATGGACATTGTTTTACAGGTATCCATAAGTCATTGGGGAGTACTTTACGCTGTCGTCTTCTGTCAATTTTAAGACAAATGACAAAAGTTTAATAGTAAACTGTTTATACAGATTCAGGCACATGGAATGATGTCTTTGATGATATCATTGACGACGATGCAGCTGATATTCATAACCAACACGATAACCATTTATCAACTTTCTGTCTCAAACAAATCGGGTACAGAATCTTTTGAGCCTGACTTTATGGAACCAATTTCAGTGGTTAAACAATTCGACAGCAGCTTGAAGTATGCCATATTTTCTATAAATTGTTGTGAAGACGACAAAGATGAAACCACTCCTCCATGACTTTATGGATACCTGTAAACACGCCTGTACGGAGAAAGGGTTCATTTGATATGTTAATGGATAGACCATACCAAATCAATAAGGAGCAACCCAAACTACACAAAGATGTAGAGAAAATGAATGGTTAGCATGACAAATAAATATTCTCTCTCTATATTAAATCTATCTTCGATTGCAATGAGTATGCTCCTTTAGGATAAGGAGGCTGCCCCACTCATTGCAATTATTTTAAATATTAAATATACCCAAACTGTGTGGCCTGTGTGAATTGAATTAAAACATGTTCTTAGGAGCTATGCTGTCAATTTTTTTTATGGAGTCAAAACATTTCAGTACAGACCATTTACTTGAATAGGGTGCTATGGATTTTACCCCAAACTAGTAAGATTTCTTTGGTTTTCATTAAAGCCTGGCATCTGCATATCTTTCAAAATATAACTTTATTACATATAATTAAATATTGTTAGAAATATGAAAACAGTCGGATGTCTAATACATTTTGTTTAAGTTACCTTTTTTTTTTACAATTGAGGAAGATTCCATGGTTGATTTTTTTTTTTTATTAAAATACACTCTAATACATTGTCTTTAATATAAATATTTAATATCTACATTTTTCTGATGAAAACACTCTACTCATGAAAACATTCTAGTCAAGAAGCATACATGTATATGTCTGACAGTGAATATATTTCTTTACAACAATTCAAGTCATTCTTGGTTTATAAGTGTTCCAGTACTTAATAATACCATATTTTATGTCAGAAATTGGATAGTGACACTATGTTATAGTTTCAGTTTTGGTTAAAATGTTTTTTTTATCTGAAAATGCCTGTTCATTTCACATGTTTCATGTTGGTTTTCAGTGTTTGTTGTTATAAAATGTTTTTTCTTCACAAGAAACTTGGTTTGTGTAACGACTTGTTAAAATTTATTTTGACTGTTAAAAAATATTTTCCTACCTACCGACCCTTCAGTCTGAAGGTACAGTCGGAAAACTGCAAACAAACATATTTTAAGGTCATCGATTATTTATTCATTGAGTTATTCTTAGATTGATTAAGGTCATTTTGAAGTTTAAATTATCTTTCACACTTTGTGTTTATAAAGATATAAAATTGCCAGGTGGCTCTTATGGTATACTGTGATTTTTTTACATCAGTAGAGATAAACAAAACTAATATGGACTTATTATGTATTTCTGGTTAAAACATACATTAATTTCAAAATCTCAAGACAAGGTCAATTGACTGGGAAGATTTTGAGGTATAAAATGAAATTACGCTTCACAAGTTGACAGATTCCGTGCTTGCGTCCGAAACACTTGTTTGGATTTACCTTCATCGTGCACGGTCAAAACCACACGGTTTTAGAGCTATATAAATGGTCTTTGATGCTTTAATGTTAAACCGATTACTTAAAATTTCCAAATAATATTCATTGTTGACAAAACTACAACGAAGGTTGCAAATCAAACATCGAAACTACATTGGTTCTACAGACCCGTGATATTTTGAAAATAATTCAAATCACAGAACTATCACTGGATATTTCTCTTATTTTCTCCATATATAAAATTGTAATGAAATGAATATACCTTAGTTGCTTAAATATCTGGCGGCTCTGACCACAAGAATGATATTAGCCAAAAGCAAGACCAAAATATAAGATATTACATATACGCCAAGATAGCGCAAGATGTACATTTCTGCTTATAACGACACTCTTTCACTTCATCGGAATGTTAACTAAGTGATTTCTGATCGTAGAATACAAAATATGTATTAGATACAATCCAAAGGTAACAAAGAAACAGGCCGGTAACAACCGTTGCAGGATAGTTTTTGCACGAGTAGTCAGGTCTACAAGTGCAGAAAACTATACGGCAGGTTTGTTTCCGGCCAGTTTTGTGTTACCTTTGTTTTGTATCTGTCTTGTACGACGTTCCAAGAAAGAAGTAGTACATTTTGCATTTAGAAGAGGTAGCAAAACTAAACATATTAGAAACTAAAATGGCCATATACCAGTTAATGTAAGTAACTGTTTGAACACATTTTTTCAATTCACTTCAGCCGAGAGTTTTTTTCTCAAAAATTCAAGAATCTAATAATTTTATAAAAAGAACCATTTTAAGTAAAAGATGAATGTTGTACACATTTGAGACTTTTAAAATACAACTTCGCAAGTAAGTAATGTATGAAAAGATTTCAGAGGTAAGCAAGCTAACATTAGATTTTTATTTGGGAAAAACGGAAAAGGGGCGGGGTTAAAATAAACAGACTTGATCCGTTTTTGTTTAAAAAATGCAGGATGTGTCATTTCAACCCCTCTCCCAATCCCCTTAAAAATCCTAAAATCGTACGTTTGTTGACAAGTACATGAATTCAATATATATGAATTCAATAACAATATAAATGTATCAAGAGAATGAATTTCCTTTTCATTAGTGAATGAAATCATGAAAAATGGATTATAGCTGACTACGCGGTATGGGCTTTGCTCATTGTTGAAGGCCGTACGGTGACCTATAGTTGTTAATTTCTGTGTCATTTGGTCTCTTGTGGAGAGTTGTCTCATTGGCAATCATACCACATCTTCTTTTTATAATTGTCTTGTTATTAGATATATATAGGCATATATTTTGGATTTTTTTCATGCTTATAGGTTTTATATGCCTCTGATAGTTTTGATCAGGATTAAACACGTGTCACTATATACATGTATATGATCCAATCGCAACTTACCGTCCAAAATTGATGACATAAGTTGAATGATTTTCTTCAAGATTTGCTGCCTATTTGAACATGTATTACACGGACACATTTTATTTATAGGACCAATCGTCCATTGGTGAGTTGAAAGGATTTTATCTTTTGATTAGATTTGATATTTTATATATATTTCCTGTCTTTTTATTGAAATATAAATGTCGGTACGAGCAATTCTTTACTTTCAGCATTGTCCAGAACACTATTCATGTCCAAATATTGAAGAAGAAAAATACATTTACGGACCGACCATTTAACTTCAAAAGGGGTATGTTCTTTTCTGAGTAAGCAAATTATTAAGTTTTTCAACGCTATCACCCATTTTTTTTTCGAAATTAGCACTATTATATACGGTTTTCGGAAAATCAGGAATCAGAACATTATTTTGTCATCTGCTTGACCACAATATATTTTTCTCATAAAATTGGGGATCAAAATATTTTTAGGAAAAATCATAACCCCTTTTGAAGTTTAATGGTAAACCTTTAGTGTACTGATATGAAAAGCAATTACTGGAATTATTTGAAAAAATATACTTATTGATGCTAACGTAAATATTTTAATAAAAAGACAGGAAATATGTCGGTGAAACAAAAGTTCAAATCTAATTAAAATTTAAAGGGCCCATGAACTCACAGATCATACACGAGTGGTTCTATTCATAAAAAGTGTTCGTGTACCAACTGAAAAGTGTCCGTGTATCATATAAAAGTGTCCGTGAAACACCCGTTAACGTACTGTTTTTCTATAGCTCTGCTGGGGCAAAGTCGTACAAGAGCAAATAATCCCCGATGTAAGCCAAAGAATTCTTAATACATTGAAAATACAACTTTTTATCTGACATTTCATGACTTTTATAAAGATCTTTATGATTTATTGATACCTGTGCATCTGCATGTGTCTATGTTGGACGAGTTTGTGGGTTGTGTTAAAAGTTTAAATAGATACATCAATTTGAAAAAATCAACCACACTGATTGTAGATATTTCTAATATGGTTATTGTCATGTAATATAATAAAAAAATTGTACATTTAAAGTTTTAAAATCATTAATCTACTTGTATATTTATATATAAATAGTATATTTTTAGACAGATCTACAATATTTCCTTTACATGATTTGGGGTCTTCTCCAAAAGTATAAATACTCTATCGTTTTTATTACCTGCATGCATGGCCACTGAAATAAGTTATGTATATCAATCGAGCATTTTAAAGACCGAAACTTAATTTCTAAATGCAAATTTAAAATCAATTACGTGGTATATTGAAGATAATTATATCCATACATGTAATTTTCAAAAGTATTAAAACAATAAGGCAAATCTTTACCTTTTGTGGAAAAAGGGGGACATGTTTTATTTTATTTTCAGAATCAACAAATTCTTGCAAAAAATAAAGGAACAAGAGTTTTGTCCCACCTTATCTCCCAATGGAAACAAACTATCGTTTTACTCTCATTCTGGAACGATTTTCCAAAAAATAAGATTTAAACAATTTATTTTGGAAAACACAAGTCCCCCTGTTACACGAGATAATTGCTCATTGATTTATTTTAAAGATGCAAATTTGGGATTTTGTGTTCACTTGCCTAATAACATAAGCATTGTATGATTGGGTAGCATTTGTTTAATACGAAAATAAGTCCAGCACACAATTCAACTATTTGATTTAGTTCGTTCCATTGATGTCTCCATAAAGTTCCAAACAACCCTGAATGTCTTTAAACGTCTTATTGCGTGTTCAACATGCAGACGACACTCCGACATTCTTTATTTATTTTTACATTTCTTTTTTTTCCTCGGCGTTTTCTGTCTAAATGATATTTCTTATAAGGTGTAACAATTGGTGGTCAATTGACCTTTGACCTATGAACTTGAAAATGAATTGGGTTCTAGATATTCATACGGGTTAAGTATATGCCAAGTTAAGTCAATATATGTCGAACTATAACGAGTCTAGAGTGTTAACAAGGATATCAAATAAATTGCATGTCCAACTGTGACCTTGACCTTTGAACTTGAAAATTAACAGGATTCTAGATGTTCATAAGGACTAAGTATGTACCAAGTTTGGTCAAAATCCTGGAACGATGTTGAGTCTAGAGTTTTAACAAGGCTGTTACGGGCGGAAAGACGGACAGACGGTACCGTTACAAGACCCCCACTTTGTTGGCGAGATGATAAAAATATTTGATTCGGACATGCAGACAAATATTATTTTACACGATGGCAATGGGGGCACGAAGGGTCGATTGAATTACATTAATGAAAGCCCGTTACAGGGTATGAGATTGTAACTACGGGAAACAATGTCAGCTGAGGCTAATTTCTTTTTATACGACCGCAAAATTTTGCGGTCATATATTGGTATGACGTTGGCGTCGTCGTCGTCGTCGTCGTCGTTGTCGTCGTCGTCGTCCGAAGACACATTGGTTTTCGCACTATAACTTTAGTTTAAGTGAATGGATCTCTATGAAATTTTACCATAAGGTTCAATACCACAAAAGGAAGGTTGGGATTGATTTTGGGGGTTATGGTACCAACAGTTAAGGAATTAGGGGCCAAAAATAAGCATTTTTGTAACTTCCAGACAATAACTTGTGTGTAAGTGTATGGATCTCTCTGACATTGTACCACAAGGTTCCATATCACAAAGGGAAGGCTGGGATTGATTTTGGGGTAATTGCCTAAAAATTTTAGGTATTAGGGGCAAAAAGGGCAAAAATAAGCATTTTTCTAGTTTCAGGACAATAACTTGTGTGTAAGTGTATGGATCTTTCTGAAATTGTACTACAAGGTTCCATATCACAAAGGGAAAGCTGGAATTGAGTTTGGGGTAATTGCCCGAAACGTTTAGGAATTAGGGGCCAAGGGCCAAAAATAAGCATTTTCTAGTTTCCAGACAATAACTTGTGTTCAAGTGTATGGATCTCTGAAATTGTACTGCAAGGTACCATACCTCAAAGGAAGGCTGGAATTGAGTTTGGGGTGATGAATCATAAGGGGTTCAAAAATTTGGAGGGGGATTTTTTCCTTTTTTTCCTTTTTTCCTTTTTTTTCTTTAAAATTTTCCATTTTAAGTTGGTTATTTCTGATTTATATTTAAAAGCAAATAATAATGATATGACAGGAGATACACACCAAACAGGATGTGTAAATTATTATATAATAAGTATTGTGCAATAGCAAGAAATTTTCAATTGCACAGTATTGCGCAATAGCAAGAAATCTTCAGTTGCACAGTATTGCGCAATAGCAAGAAATATCCAATAGCACAATATTGCGCAATAGCAAGAAATTGTCAATTGTACAGTATTGCGCAATAGCAAGAAATATTCAATCGCACAGTATTGCGCAATTGCAAGAAATATTCAATTGCACAGTATTGTGCAAAAGAAGATACTTTGTATAAATTGCATATTTCTTGACCAGTTTCAATGGGGTTTTATTCTTGAATTCTTGGGGTTCTTTAATATGCTGAATCTAACCGTGTATTAAGTTTTTGGATTTTGGGCCCCGTTTTAAATTGGTCCACATTGAGGTCCAAAGGGTCCAAGATTAAACTTTGTTTGATTTCATCAAAATTGAATTATTGGGGTTCTTTGATATGCCGAATCTAACCGTGTATTTAGATTCTTAATTTTTGGTCCTGTTTTCAAATTGGTCTACATTAAGGTCCAAAGGGTCCAAAATGAAACTAAGTTTGATTTTAACAAAATTGAATTCTTAGGGTTCTTTGATATGCTGAATCTAAACTTGTATTTAGATTTTTATTATGGGCCATGTTTTCAAGTTGGTCCAAATCGGGGTCCAAAATTAAACTTTGTTTGATTTCAACAAAATTGAATATATGGGGTTCTTTGATATGCTGAATCTAACCATGTATTTAGATTTTTGATTTTTGGCCCCGTTATCAACTTTGTCCACATTGAGGTCAAAAGGGTCCAAAATTAAACTTTGTTTGATTTCATCAAAATTGAATTATTGGGGTTCTTTGATATGCCGAATCTAACTGTTTATTTTAGATTCTAATTTTTGGTCCCGTTTTCAAATTGGTCTACATTAAGGTCCAAAGGGTCCAAAATTAAACTTTGATTTTAACAAAAATGAATTCTTAGGGTTCTTTGATATGCTGAATCTAAACATGTATTTAGATTTTTATTATGGGCCCAGTTTTCAAGTTGGTCCAAATCGGGTCCAAAATTAAACTTTGTTTGATTTCAACAAAATTGAATATATGGGGTTCTTTGATATGCTGAATATAACCATGTATTTAGATTTTTGATTTTGGGCCCCATTATCAACTTTGTCCACATTGAGGTCAAAAGGGTCCAAAATTAAACTTTGTTTGATTTCATCAAAATTGAACACTTGGGGTTCTTTGATATGCTGAATCTAACCATGTATTTAGATTTTGGATATTGGACCATTATAGGTGAATGTCCAATTTAATAAATTTTAAGTTCTTAGACCACATTCATTCTGTGTCAGAAACCTATGCTGTGTCAAATATTTAATCACAATCCAAATTCAGAGCTGTATCAAGGTTGAATGTTGTGTCCATACTTGCCCCAACTGTTCAGGGTTCGACCTCTGCGGTCGTATCAAGCTGCGCCCTGCGGAGCATTTTATTCATTCATTTTTTCAATGTAATGCAAACTTTTTATTTCTAAAATCAAAATCATTAGAAAAGTTATCATCTTATCAAAGACGCTTGATTATGATTTACATGTATAGAGAAGAGAAAACAATCGTGGACACATTTTCTAGTCCTATAACAGGTGACCTGGGGGATATTTTGTGTTTCTATTTGTCTTCTGACATCTTCTGTTTAACTATTTTTTATTTATTTTTTTATTTGCTGTGTTTACTATCAGTGTGTGCATTAAAAAAAAAACGACAATCACTGAATAAGAGGCTCCTGAAGTGTGACAGGTTCATACAGAATATTGTGGGGTTAACCATGTTTTCAAGCGCTAAACTCTCCTCTTAACCTTGGACAGTGTCATTTGGTCTCTTGTGGAGAGTTGTCATATTGTCAATTATACCACATCTTCTTTTTATAAGTTGTAACAGTACAACATAAGTACTTACTGTTAAAATGAGTTGGAAATGGCTTGACTCATTATATTGACAACTAACATATCGACAAAAGACACAAAGTATCAATATTAGAGAACTCGCAGTTACTGAAAGCTAGCTCAAAGTAAATAACAACGGCTTCCGTATGTATAAATAGACCTTGCATTATTTATTAATTATTTATGACTTTGAGCTAGCTTTCAGTAAATGCGAGTTTTATTATATAATAAAAAGTGATTCAATTGTCATAACTAATCAGTACAGGATTATCAATCCGAGATAACAGATTATCAATCCGAGATCACAGACTGTCAATCCGAGGTCACAGATTGTCAATCCGAGATCACAGATTAAAAATCCAAGATACCGGATTTCAATCACAGATTAGCAATCTAAGATCACGGATTGTCAATCTAATATCACATATTACCAATCCGAGATCACGGATTATCGATTATTTGTGTGTGTCCTTTATGGCTTAATTTCGTAGTTATACGACCACACCTTTTACCATTTTTTTAACAAACGTTAAAAAATAGATTATTCACATGATTAATATAAATTGATCTAAAAATGAATTTATTAAACATTTTCTGGTTCTTGAAAACATATATTTGATCTTCTCCTGCGTACTTTAAAAAAATAATTGCTTAGATTAATCTCAGCGGTATCAAACACGCCTATACAGGTAACAAAAATATTTAGTATTTGTACTTTTTGAGATGGTCCCCAAATCATATTGTATTCATCTTCCATCCAACACGAGCGCCAGCAGTAGTGTCGACTTTTCTAACACGTCTATTTAAAGCCCACGGATATATTAGATGCTATTGAAATAAATGAAAGCATTTAACACTTATTATGTGTTTACTGAAATGAAACTTATTGAAATATATTTCGTGGCAGTTATTAAAGATACAGGATGAGTTAGTAAGAATAAGTGACGAAGAAAAGAGAACCGTGTTCGACCCTAGACGAGCAGTATTCATCTGCAATAAGTGGGATCTTATATACGAAGACGACGAAGAAGTATTTGTTACCATTCAAAACACCCTGGTGAAAAATTGGCGTGGATTCCAGGATAGTAAATTGTTAAAACTGAGTGCAAAAAAGGTACATACGTAAAATGCCAATAGGCTTATCTTAAATCAAATGTCGTTGGAAATTAAGACAGATCTACAGTATTCACTTGATATGATAAATCATTGCAAGGTAGCTTTTCAATTTATATAATTCGAACAGTTTATTCTTTCCGTAAACTTATTGAGGCTAACTTATACACTTAGGGAAAACGAATTATGAATCTTTTATGGAAACAAATATCAATATAACAGAATAATGATGTTACTATTCTACATATTTGGTAGTTTTCCTTAGTTAATCATTTTTGGCTATCTAGATTCAATTGATTAAACCTAATCCGTTTTGTATATATGGCAAAATTACCAAAAATTGGGAATATGAAATTAATGTGTAACGATATTTAGCAACCCCTCTGAATTTTCATATTTTATGTAAAATATGTCGGACGATTATTATAAAGCCAAGGTAACAAATATTTGATTTCCTGGTCCTATGTAGGAATCAGATAGAATGTAAACGATCATAAGAACCATAATTTTAAAGCATCCCATATTTTGACATTGAGGGCGACATTACAATAGATATAAGAAGATGTGGTATGAGTGCCAATGAGACAACTCTCAATCCAAGTCCAAAATTTTTTAAAATGTAAACCATTATAGGTCAAAGTACAGTCTTCAACGCGGAGCCTTGGCTCACACCGAACAGCAAGCTATAAAGGGCCCCAAATATAACAAGTGTAAAACCATTCAAACGGGAAAACCAACGGTCTAATCTATATCAAAAACGAGAAACGAGAAACACTTATGAACCACATCAACAAACGACAACTACTGAACATCAGATTCCTGACTCTCTAGATATTAAAATTGTCTTTTCATGATTGCCTAAAGGAAACGTAATATATTTTTGGTTTTTGATCGTTTTGGGGTTATTATAAACCATGGACAAAATATTATTCTAACATTGAGTCTTATGAAAAGGCAGCGATTGATATGTTTCCAAACTCAAGCGGATGAAACATTTAGAATAAGGCGAGAAGATAAGTAAACCTTATAAATGGGGAGAAGATACAAAAGGGTCAATTTAAACACATAGATAGAAGAGAACCATACAAAACGACAAAAAGAACAGTACAGAAAAACAAAAATACAGAAAGCTTAATATTTGGGAATAATTAACCCACTGAAAACCTGATTTGAAATTAGGTGCTCACAAAAGCAGTTTCTGTTTAACAAGTTATACTCGTCATGGAACTCCTATTAAGGTGGTTGATGAAATACTATGGCTATACGATTTTAGCCAACATAGAATTGTCTATATGAAAGTCTATAGTCTAGCCCTTTCATATAACCAATTATGCTATCCATCTTAATTATTTGTACATTTCTTAACTATTATACATATCCAAATAAAGAAGTTTGAATGAATAGACAACACCATAACAAATGAAAACAAAACAAACAGCGAAAATGAAATGTATAAAATAAAATACAGCACGGAACTGCCAAGTTGTATTAATATTTTATCATATTATAAATTTTTATACAGAAAACGTTTCTGTCTGTAACGTACATATACAAATGATTTAAGTAATGTCAATGTGTACTTAAAACTGTTACTGTTGGTAAAGTGAAATATAAGTTGACTTATAGCCGATTAGAAACGTGGAATCAAGATGGCGTTTTGGTGAGTATTACTTTGACTGGTGTCTTGCTGACGTGAACCCCACGTCACTTTTTATTTATATCCAATATATTACATGAGAGTATAACAAGAGAGCGGTTTTAAATGCGTTTTAATTGCGTTTAATCTCAAAGTTAGGATTCTTATCTTTTGAATTTCTTGTGTTATCAAAGTTTAATTGCATTAAATTTCAGGAAATGGAGAAGATGATGTTATCAGATGATTTAAGAAATATCCTTGAGAGTATTGAAAGCATGGTTCCAGCAACAGTCGATGAAAAAATTCGTCGGCATTTGCAGTATGTATATTATCTTGCCTTTTCATACCATATAATGCATTGTACTGTCGTTTATGAAATATTGCACTTCCTTTGCTTGTCAACATTTCATGTACCATTATCATTATGGATCAACTGAGTGAATGTGTTTTATCACAATACATGAAATATCTGTTGCTGAACTTGTACAAATCATGATCAATTTTATTAAATGACAAATATGACATTTATTGCGCGGTACCTCTACTTCTATTTCTGATTCATGCAAACCAAAAGTATAAACATCCTGAGCTTAACTAATTGGTCGATACCTCTGCTGGTGGACTATCAGTCCCAGATGGTATCATCAGCTCAGTAGTCAGTACTTCGGTACTGACATGATTTATAACAAACCTTTCCAAATTTCCCGTCAATAAATTTCGAAATTGTTAGAAACTGAGGTTTCAACTCACTCAGGCAAAACTGACTTTAGATAGATTTAGCTATTTTTTGTCCTTTTTGTTATAATGCTCTTCAACTGTTTAGGTTATTATTATCCTTGGTTTTCAAGTATTCGGCTTTGAGCTTTCCTGATGAAAGTAAATTCAGAAAAACGCTTCAGACGCATGAAACTATAACGTGTTGTTTTCCTTTTGATGCAAACATTATGTGTGAAATGATTTACGCTGAGTTCTAGTAAAATTCAATGTCAATTCTTTTATGGATATTGATAAAAATGCGGTTTGTTGTCTTTCTTTATCTTACAAGATACAGTAATTTCATTTGATGATGAATAGCATAATAATTTATGATCGATCATATTTTCGATGATAAAATGTGTAAACGTTATTGTCCGGTATATTTCGAACTGTCTGACTAATTTATTTTGTACTGTCATTAAGTTCCGTCAGATGATTTCTTTTTATTCCTTTTTGATAATCACATTTTTATAACTATATCTTTTAATAGTAATCTTATCATCTACAATTAATTACAAACTTTTTCCATTCAAAATAGATTGTTTTAAACTTTTAAGTTTTCTGGACATTTTGATGAAAGCATTTATTTACAGTTTCTTTTAACGTTAAAACAAGACGCCATGACAAAAACGAAAGACGAAAAAAGACAAACAAATTTACCAAACACTTCACAGAAAACTAAAGACTGAGCAATACGAAACCCACCAAAAATTGGGAGTGATCTAAGGTGATCTAGAAGGATAGGCAGATCCTGTTCCACTAGTGGCAGGAATCATATTAGTATTCTTTATGTAAAGTTTTCCCTTTTACACGAATAACATCTTTTATTTCAAATCATATTCAATAAGCAGTCAAGGGCAACATACAGATATGTCCATGTTGTTCTATTTGACATATCACATATGCCAGGAAGTAACAAATGGGTAGGAAAACACTACTCAATTAACATTCTATAACAAAAATATATATATTATCAAAATCCCACACTCCTTGAACCTTTTGTTTTCATTTAAAATTTTCACATTATTATTTACAGTTTTCATACAAATATAAAGGTACACAGTCAAACCTGGATATAAAGATCTCTCGGTAATCTATAGAAACCCCAAATACAAAAATAATGGTGCTTTGAAACACCCAAGATATATGTTTATGACCCATATTTTTTTACTGCAATGAAATGTAGGATTAATTTCTACCAAATTCAATGGAATATTTTTTTTACCCTTTTTGTATGCAACCGGATATGACGTACTATGATTTGGTGGTCTTACACCTAAAGAAGACTTTTTGTTGAATAAACTGAATGTGACTTTTTTCCTTGTAGAACTGGTTATTTCAAGCATTACTATCAAGTTTTGTCATAACCAGTTCAATAGTTTGTGAAAAATCTAGTATAATGTAAAAGAGGGCGAAAGATACCAGAGGACATTTAAACTCATAGATCGAAAATAAACTGACAACGCCATAGCCAAAAATAAAAAGACAAACAGACAAATAATAGTACACAAGACACAACATAGAAAACTTAAGACTACAACACGAACCCCACCAAAACTGGGGTGATTTCAGGTGCTCCGGAAGGTAAGCAGATCCTGTTTCACATGTGGCACCCGTCGTGTTGCTCATGCTATTACAAACCCGGTTAATATTCTAATTCGGTAGGTCACATTCGTGAAAAGGAACGGGATTATAGTTACGACATAAGAAACATATCCGATATCATCTGTGAAACAGATGTTCCATAAAGGTCAACCAAAACGTGATGGAGTCCGTAAAATTTACGAAGGAATGATTTCAACTTCACCATTTGGAACTCTTGGTTTAACAGCTTCCTTGTGAGCAGCAACCTCTATCAAGAAAACCATGATAGGAAATACAAGCCCGGGAATATCGTTTCAATTGGGAGATATATATTCCGTAGGCATGCGCTGCTGGAATGTTGCTTCATAGAAATGGAAAGCTATTGGGAAGCTGAAATCATCTCTTTGTCGTAAGACGACATCTACAGCAATTCGAGCAAAATTTCTTCCAAAATCCAAATCAAGCCGCATCATGATAGAATAACGTGTGGACCAATAAATGATCAAATATTTATCTCATCTGCCTACAAACAGTTGAATATGACACAAAAGATGGCTTTAGGATGAAAAATACCACTAATAGACCTCTTTGTCTTCATTATAAGGTCCATTTTGGCCCTTTTATACATAAAATTTCCTCAAATTTTCAACTTTTAAGGCCAATAAATAAAATTTTTGGGTAACATTCACTCATTTATGATAGAAATGTTATAATAAATCAGTAATTGATGTATTCAAGCTGAATTAACTATCCATATAAAAGTTTACTGACTGCAAGGAGGTTTCAGTAAGTCCTTACGTAAAACTTAAATTTACGCCGCTTTCCAGAGAGGGACATTAAAAGCTTCCTTTTAGTGAACAATTTGTTGTTACTGCTTTGAAAATAATTTCTTTTACTTATATCTATAATTCATTAAAGTTATACTTAGGAAAAGTTTTCTATTATAGCAGAATATAAGAAATAAGGAGAAAAAGTCAGAAAAAGCTCCCCAAAACACTGAGTATGGCTTGCTCTGTCTACTAATATTCATGGTAGAGTCCTATTTCAAGGCAATTTTCTCATAAAATGTGTTTTTGAGACTCAATCCACTCAGAATATTTCATTTTGTAATATTTCACTTAAATAGCATGAAATTTTAACAAATGAGAGTACTCACAAGGTCAAAGGTGCATGTGCAGCTTCCCATATTAGGTGTAATACCACCATTGATTTTCCCCTATTAGTCTTTGTTAAATTTGCACTTTTCAAAAATTGTGCAGAATTTATCTTTGTTTCAAATAAAGAAATACTTGGCATGAGTAAAGTTTTATCCTGTCCAGTACTATAGACAAAATTTCACATAAATGTCATTGCATTTAAAAAATAAACATCACTGGAAGTTTACCAATCAAATTTTCACCTCTTTTACCTGTGTTCAAGCTTTAGAAACCATGTAACCTCAAGTTTCCAAAATATTCTACAGAAACCGCAGATAAAATAATAATGGTGCTTTGAAACTACCAAGATATATGTTTATGACCCAGATTTTTTAATTGCAATGATATGTAGGATTAATTTCCTACAACTGTCAAATTCAAGGGAATATTTTTTCGACCCTTTTCGTCTGCAACCGGATGTGATGTACTATGATTTGGTGGTATTACACCTTGAAGAGCGTAATTATTTCTTGTCGGTCAGAGTTGCTAATATCAGACAATCGTGGGACACGTCTATTTAAATGCCTGTCTTTAATTTTCATGCAAAGTTTAACTAATAACTGGTTGGAATAACTTGGCAGATATACATCCCCATTCAGAGCATCTGATATTGGTCCGTTTTTCATGAAAGTGTATTTTATCACCCTGCTGTTGGTCAACCATACGACGTCATTCTTACTATATATATCCACATTAAAAATATACACCGATTCAATTTTGAAAACTAACGAACTAATAAATAATAAAACAATTTACAAAAACAGATATGACAGAGATGACAATCGAAAACGACTTATTTACAGTCTCCTGACTTGGGACAGGCACAACAAAAATGGCGGGGTTAAACATACTGTGGATTCATTATTATTCGTTGGATACCAATTGTCATGGATTTCGTGTATACAGGTGAACCACGAATTTAAATGTTCAACGGATTACAAATTTTCCATAGGCTTGTATGCAGACTTTGGCAGAACCACGAAATTAAATGACCACGAAAGTGTAAGTTTTGTTCAATTCACGAAAATTGGTACCCACGAAAATAAATGAATCAACAGTATTTGAAGACGCCAACCATCCCATAACATAAGACAATGTTGTAACAGTAAAACTTTAGAACAAACAAAAAGGGTATAACTCTGTTGATCGATTCAAATCAGACACACATCTAATAAAAACAGAAAACGTGACAGGATATTTAAACATCACTAAAAGCAAAAAGACAAAGTACAGATCTTAGAGTACTGCAGCTACTGACAGCTACTTCAAAGCAACTAATTAAAAAATTATGTATCTAAGATGAAAATATCAATCAATACACATCTCACATTCAATGGATTTAGTATTGAGATGTTTATTTATATTAATAAAACAATAATCAAAGATTTAATTACAGTACAGTGTTTAATATGGTAACCTTTCAGAATAAGTATATCTAATGAATTGATAGCTTTACCATGCTCGGGCTTGGTGAACAACATCACCATAAAAATTAGGATGTGATTTTCCCGTTTGAATGGTTTTACACTAGTCAATTTTGGGGCCCTTTATAGCTTGTTGTTCGGTGTGAGCCAAGGCTCCATGTTGAAGACCATACTTTGACCTATAATGGTTTACTTTACAAATTGTGACTTGGATGGAGAGTTGTCTCATTGGCACTCATACCACATCTTCTTACATCTATTTTCCGTTTGAAATGAGTTTTCTTCAGATACAAACAAATTTCCATCAAAATCGTTGAGTCTTTTGAGGAATTTAGTAAAGGTTTTTAAGAAATTTGTGGTAACAAAATCCTTTATTTCATTATGTCTTACGCGCATATGCTGTTAATGTCATCAGAAAATCTGTGTCATAATGCATTAGAATGCTATGTCTTTATCCAATGTTTTGCCCATAATAACTCCCTTCACTAGGCAAACGATCCTGGTATGGTTGTTCTTTGATAAACACTAGCTTTTTAAATGTTTCTTGTGAAATTTAACAATGAATTCATCTCATATTCATAGTGTAGGAGATTTGAAAATGACCACAAAGAATAACAGTTTTCATAACAAGGCTACAATAATGACTTTAACAAGTTCTATCGCTATGTCATTCAGATATATGATTTGAATATATTCAAATTCGGTCATATGGCTTGCAATACCATCTACGGGTTAACAATCATCTGAAACTTTATCATTCAAAAATGAAATCTGAAATAGTTAAATGTTAATTAGGGTCCTGCCGAATGGCGGGTCGCCCTATAGTGATCAGTCCGTCCGTCCGTCCGTTACAAATTGTGTCCGCTCTATATCTAGAGAACCGTTATAATTTCATACTTTATACTTGACATGTATATGAACCAACACTAGAAGGTGTGTCATAATGTTTGTACAACTTCCAAGGTCAAAGGTCAAGGTCAAAACTTTGGTTTCAGTTGACAACCCAATGTCCAGTGGTAAAGATCGTGTCCGCTCTATATCTTGAGAACCGTTATGATTTAAAATGTTAAACTTGACATGTATATGAACCAACACCAGAGGGTGTGTCATAATGTTTGTACAACTTCCTAGGCCAAAGGTCAAGGTCAAAAACTTGGGATTCAGTTGACAACCCCATGTCCAATGGTAAAGATCGTGTCCGCTCTATATCTTAAGAACCGTTATAATTTCATACTTTATATTTGACATGTATATTAACTAACACCAGAGGGTGTGTCATAATGTTTGTACAACTTCCTAGGTCAAAGGTCAAGGTCAAAAACTTTGGTTTCAGTTCACAACTCCATGTCTTATGGTAAAGATCGTGTCCACTCTATATCTTGAGAACCGTTATGGTATCAAAGTTTATACTTGACAGAAAATTGATAATGGAAATGGGGAATATGTCAAAGAGACAACAACCTGACCAAAGAGCAAACAACAGCAGAAGGCCACCAATGGGTCTTCAACGCAGCAAGAAAATCCTGCACCCGGAGGTGGTCCTCAGCTGGCCCCTAAATAAAATTGTGTACTAGTTCAGTGAAAATGGACGTCACACTAAACTCCAAAACATATAAATGAACTCAAATTAAAAAACATACAAGACTAACAAAGGCCAGAGGCTCCTGACTTGGGACAGGCGCAAAAATGCGGCGGGTAAACATGTTTTGTGAGATCTCAACCTCCCCTATACCTCTAGCCAATGTAGAATAAAGAAACACATAGCAATATGTACTACTTTCTAGTACATGTGTGTGCTTTCTGACCGGGCCCGAATTATTTGTGTTAAACCTATAACAGAACCAAACTTGCTATATTGACTTCAGCATTACTTAATTTCATTCTATGATCTACTTTAAGCAGTAAAAACGTAAAAGCTTTAGTCCAAACACTTTGATTACTGACATCAAATATGACCAATTTTTATTGAGATGGGTACAACTTCTTAAAATTGAGTTTCTGCTGATTCTCTGTATTAGGAAGTACACCACTAATTCATAGTGCTTTCTATGTTAAATTTCTCAATTCCAAGCAGGCACAGCTGTTTTGTTTCAAGTTCAAATAAAGTAACAACCAAAGCAACACTTTATGGTCTCTAGTACATATAGAAAATAAAATAGAATTAAAATCACAAACGAAAAGACATAAAACAATATCCAATCAGAATTACAAATAAAACCTCATATAATAGCAATACGAATTTACACTCATATTCGGGAATAAGTCACGTTCGGTACTTAAAAGACCAGACGACGTAGATGGTTAACCACAATCTAAGACGTGGTGAAAATGTCTTTAGTTAGTTTAGACACAGACACATCGTATAGATCAACAAATTCGTGATGGTATCCATAAAATTTACGGAGTGTAATTTTAACCTCACACGGCCCAAAAGGGCCAAGTAAGCTTTTGTCATCACTTGGCTTCCGTCGTCAGTCGTCGTCGTCCGTTAACTTTACAAAATTCTTCTCCTTTGAAACTACTGGGCCAAATAAAACCAAACTTGACTTAAATCATCCTTAGGGTATCTAGTTTAAAAATGTATCCGATGACCCCACCCATCAACCTGGTTACCAAGATGGTCGCCATGGCTAAAAGTAGAACACGGGGTAAATTGCATTTTGGCTTACATCTCTAAAACTAACACCTTTAGAGCAAATCTGACGGAGATTTGCAGACGCATCAGACATCCCGTTGTTGGGGTGCTGTCCCTGCAATGAATTGTTAATTTTAAGGAAATTGTGCAGTTTTTGGTTATTATCTTGAATATTGTAATAGATAGGGATAAACTGTAAGCAGCAAACATGTTCATCAAAGTAAGCTCTACAAATAAGTCAACATGATCAAAATTGTTAATTGACCCTTCAGGAGTTATTGCCTTTAAAGTAAATTTTTCACAATTTGTCGTAAATTTTGTAATCTTTACAAAAATCTTTTCCACTTTATCTCCTGGGCCAAATAAAATAAAACTAAGCCAAAATTTTCAATAGGGTATCTTGATTGAATAAATATATCCGATGACGCTGTCATCCAACCAACCTGGCCGCCATGGCTAAAAATAGAACATAGGGTCTTCAGTAGCTATTAAATAGATATAAGAAGATGTGGTATGAGTGCCAATGAGACAACTCTCCATCCAAGTCAAAATTTATAAATGTAAACCATTATAGGTCAAAGTACGGTCTTCAACACGGAGCCTAGGCTCACACCGAACAGTAAGCTATAAAGGGCCCCAAAATTACTAGTGTAAAACCATTCAAACGGGAAACCAACGGTCTAATCTATATAAAACGAGAAACGAGAAACACTTATGAACCACATCAACAAACGACAACTACTGAACATCAGATTCCTGACTTAGGACAGGTGCAAACAAATGCAGCGGGTTTAAACGTTTTAATGGTACCAAACCTTCACCCTTTTTCTGAAACAATAGTGTAACATCACAACATAGAAAAACACTCTATAAAATATCAACTGAAATAGCTTAACTCAATCAAAGGACATATTAACACCATTGAACATACACTGAACAAATAAATTTGACCTATGATACAATGTAAATTCAAAATAAATAAACTAAGGAAGAATAATAAAAGTAGCATGTTATATCGGTATGAAATGTTAAACAATTTAAGAAAACAATATGCTCGAACAAAAATATCAGCCATTTGCAATAACTTTAAACACAGGTAAATAAAATAATTTTGTTGTTAGGTATACGTATACAGTTACAATAGAGAAAGGAAATATTTTAACAAAATAAATAATTTTGATGTTCATAGTACGAAGTGGAAATTTATATTAGTACCAAACACTTATCAAAGCTGGTATATAGACCAGATATAACCCTGAATAACATTAAATAACAAAAAGCATTACAATTAGTATCAACAGGTCAAATAAACAAGAAAGTACGATTTGAGAGTACTGCAGTTACTGACAGCTAGTTAAAAGCCAAAACAATTAATAATAAAAATCATGCATCAGAGACTAAAATCAACTAAAACACATCCCAGGGATTTAGTATTTTAACGTCATGGACAGTCAAAGAAGACATGACTAGTGCAATGCCAAAATAAATGTATCGACAGACAGTAGGATAGTTAGGAGTTTAACCTCTTTATAGATCAAATGAACGTGGTGTGTCTTTAAACATCCCGTTTGAAAAGAATACAAATTTAGTTATGTTTTAATTTGCTGATGACAAAATCGATATTAGTGCCAATGTAAACTATATTCAAAGATCTAATTACAACATTGGTAAGATAACCTGAACTAATAAGTTTATTTAAAGGTTCGATGAGTTTACACGGATCATATAGTGATTTCCGCGCTTTAAGTACAATATTACCGTAAAATTTAGGATGTGAAAGACTACAATGGAATGACTTGCTTTTAATTTAACTACTGGTCCGAATTAAACCAAGCTGGGCGTCAATCAATTTTAGGGTATCTAATACTATTTATTATGATTTTAACCTTATTTTACATGATTTTCAAACACACAGTAGATATAGGTGAGCGACACATGCTCTTGAGAGCCTCGAGTTAATCTTTCCTCCTCATAACTCTGTTCGAGCAGTTCCTGCGTAAGGAGCACACTACTGTATATGAGGTCCGTATAGTGTGAACATGCACGAGCATAACGTATCAACTGATATATGTAAACACCATACGATGGGGCAGAGGGTATGTTACTGCTGAGAAATGGGAAATTGATAACTGGGAAGTTGAAATCGTCCCGTTTGTAATAGATTTTAGTGCGAAGTCGTCCATCTGTGTCAATATTGAGGAAAAGATCAAGGTATGACACATTCCTTCTAGTATCAGTTGTATTCTTAATACGAGGTCTTGGTATCTTCCGATGATCATTTTTGAAAAAGACGAAACGTTCTTTGATATAATCCTGGTTTATTCATTTACTGCTCAGACACTGGTGACGTTTTACAAAGTCCGAGTAGCAGCTACAGGCTTTTGAATACCGAATTAGTTGGGAAATGTATATCCCATATGCAGGTGAAGTTGGTATATTGCTCTTCCTGTAAAATTTTTTTAGAAAAGGACGAGATGCATATCATGATCATTTTGTTTTTCTTCAAAATTTATGTTCACTTTTCTTGAATTTCTGTCTACACACTGTAGGTAGGAAAGTTGTCAGTCGTATTCACGACTAATGACGATAAGTTAGTGGAAAATTCCTAACTGTATGATATCGTCTAATATTATAAAGCTTCTGGTACACGCACATAAAGAATTAAAAGTCTACGGAAAATATTGAGAAAATAGGAAGATATCGAAAATATATAGCATCATCATATTTTTAAAATACAAATTTAAACAACCCCGTCTGTGTACAATATACGACTTTGAGATCTTTCTATTGATAAATATGCATGAACTAACATTTGCACGCGAGATAACCGAAACTATACTATTTAAATAAATCTAATGAATATAAACAAATCATTGTTTACATAGATATAAAATGTGGTATCAGTGGCAATGATACAACTCTCCATCCAAGTCAGGCGCCAACCTTCGCCAATCTTGAAACAATTGTGTAAAATCACAACATAGAAAAACACAATATAAAATATCAATTGAAATGGCTTAAACCAATCAAAATACATATTAACAAAAACAAGTAAACATACTCTGAACGAATAAATTTGATCTATGACGCTATGTTAAATTTAAGAAAAGGGGTGAAATGTAAAACAATATCAGAAAGACAACCATTACCGTGGACAAAATGCCGCCAAATAAGATAAGGTAAATAAAAATAATTCATGTACTTTTCATGCGTATGCGTGATGACCACGTATGGACAATTTGTTTTAAACCCCAAAAAATGAATAAATAGAAACATCTTTAAGATTCACTTTGATGCTATTCAAATTTCTAAACGTGTTACTAAACTTTTGAGTAAAACTATTTACTCAAAATTTAGTTCCATTGTGAACTTTCTATTTCTATGCAGCAACATTTTGGCAGGTCCTATATATGGAATATATCTCGAAGTTGATACGCTTGTCCAGGGCTTGCGTTTCCTATTTTGATTTGCTTGACATAGGCTTCTGCTCAGAAGGAAGCTATTACACATAGATTTCCAAGTGGTGAAGTTAAAATTCTCCTTCGAAAAATGTTGGACGCCATCAAGAGTTGATTTACTGTTGTAAAATATCTGTTTCACAGATAACGACGAATATGTTCCAATCCCTACTTCTTTTTCCCGAATGTGACCTACCGAATTAGACTTATTACAAGGTTTGTACTGACCTGAGCATATAGGTGCCATATGTGGAGCAGAATCGGCTTACATTTCAGAAGCACCTGAGATTATCCCCGGTTTTGTGTGCTCATTCTTTAGTTTTCTATGCTGTGCTTTATATACTGTTGTTTGTCTTTTGCCTTTTTTGCCATGGTGTTTTCAGTTTATTTTCGACACAGTTAGAATTTCCTTTGATCATTTTGCCTCTGTTTTAATTCGTAACCAAGGCCTTTAAAACTTGTCCTATTTAATCAAATAGTCATTTGAAAATATAAGTGCAAATACACCGTTTTCATATTACCGACTTTTATCATTTTTCAACAGGATACCTACACTAAGGTAGGACATTCGGATACTCGGTCAAGTAAAAGCAACTAAATGAAGTTATATCAAGCTTACAGTTGGTACAACTTGGGGAGATTAACTGTTTAATGTTTTCTTCACACAATTAAATAATCAGAAATCAGATAATGTGTTCCCCAAAATGCTCCGGCTTTAGGGCTGATTTTACTTTTTCAGTGCTCTTTCTTGAGCGAGTTCTAAATGTGTTTCTACAGAGTAAGGACTCTGTTGAAAAATTATATACCACGGATTAAAAAGTAATAGTATGAAATAATATTTTTGTTTTACTGCACCTCATATAAAATCTTTTTCTGTAATGATAAAAAGTAAATAAAATTATGCTAGAAATACTGATTGATGATGTGAAAAGATGATTTAAGCTGTAAATTTTCTCATTGACATTATCAATTTACGTTTCTGCAGTACAGCTTATCAACAGGTTGTATTTATTCCCTTGGCCTTTAAATAAAAACTCGGTTCTTCATTGTTATAAACTGCATTTTATAATCAAACTTAAAAATATCCATCTACATTTCATTTAAGTGATAAATTCGACAACACATACCATTACCATGATAGTTTTTCGTCGAATAATCAAAATTTCTAGAAAACTGCCGAAATAAACCCTTGGGAACTTAACTTTAAGCAAATCAAATATAATTAGCCATAGCTGTCAGCTTTGGTAAGATATTTCAGTTTCACACGGGAAACTTTACACAAAATGTACGGCAAAATCGACAATTGTTCGTTCCTTATTAGTCCCCTACCGACGAAGTCGAAGGGACTTTAGGTTTGCACTCCGTCCGTCTGTCTGTCTGTCTGTCTGTCCATCCGTCAGTCCGGCAAATCAGTTTTCCACACTTTTTTTCTTCGTGCTTGAAGATATTGATTTGATATTTGGTGTATTGTTTTATCATGACAAGTTACAGATTAAGTTCGAATTTTGTTCCGGTCTGACGATTTTGTGCAGAGTTATGGTCCTTGAACTTAGAAAATTCACTCAAATAATCAGTTTTCCGCACTTTTTGTCATGCTTTAAGATATTGATTTGATGATTGGTATATAGTTTTATCATGACAAGTTCCAGATCAAGTTCGAGTTTTGGTCGTCCGGTCTACTGATTTTGTGCAGAGTTATGGTCCTTGTACTTAGAAAATTCACTCAAATAATCAGTTTTCCTCCTTTTTCGTCATGCTTGAAGATATTAATTTGATAATTGGTATATAGTTTTATCATGACAAGTTACAGATCAAGTTCGAATTTTGTTCCAGACTGATGATTTTGTGCAGAGTTATGGTCCTTAAAATTCACTCAAATAATCAATTTTCCACATTTTTTCGTCATGACTTGAAATTTGTTATATAGTTTACACCATGACAAGTTATAGATCAAGTTATCATTTTGTTCCAGTACAATGAATTTTAACCGGTAGGGGACTATGTATTGCCAGGCAATACTCACAGAATGCTTGTTGTTTTGTTTTGTTGGACGTTGATAATCCTTTGGCCACATCTTATGAAGTTAAAGTATCTCAACTCGTTTGCTATGCCCATGCCTGTAGTTACGTTATTGATTTCTATGAACGCAATCTACTTATAACCGGTAATTTATTAAATCAGAAATTTTGTTACCACAAATAACATAAAACTTTTATTAAATTTTCTCATAGATACAAATTTGGTTGAGAAGTTTGACTGTACCTATACACAATGTGTACATATATATATCCTTTTAAAAGCTTCTTCTAAACGGCAATGCATTGTACACTGTAATAAGGCTTTTGAATATTGTTTAGTATCGATACAAAAATTCATTTTGTTATGAATGAATTAAAACGTAACTTAATATTTCTGTACAGCTATGAACATTTACGGTCCATAATTCTGTCAATACTTATATCTTGTCATTAATGCACAAGATCATGTTTTGACCTCTTTATCCATTGGATATGTACTGCTTGATATTCTAGTCGTGGATACATGTTTGTTATTAGCTCATATGACCAGAGCTGTTACAGGTTGTTGTTAACTTTGAACTAGTATTCAGTAAATGTGAGTACTCCCAGATCTATAATGTGTGTATTAAATTGTTTTGTTACTAAAGTAGTTGTTTCGTGTGTGCTTTTTGTCGATCTGATGAGTCTTGCTTTTTCAACTGCTTTTTATAGTTCTGATGTTGCGTTGTAACACCACTGTCCCAGGTTAGGGAGGGTTAGGAGCCCACAAATATGTTTAATCCAGTCGATTTCTGTATGTGCCAATTCCACATTATGAGCATGTGATTCATTGGCTGTCGTTTGTTGCTGTATATCATATTTGAATTTCATTGATTGTTTTTACATAAATAAGGCCATACGTATTTTATTTAAATTGTTTCACATTTGTCATATTTAAGCCTTTTATAGATTGCCATGCAGTATGGATTTTGTTATTTGTTGAAGGCTGTACGTTGATCTGTAGTTGCTCACTCCTACGTCATTTGATCTCTGGAGAAAGTTGTCTCATAGGCAATCCTATAAAATCTTCTTAGTCTCATGTTGATTTATCCTTTAACATTCCATATAGAATTAAATTCGAAGACCTCTTCTAAATATTTTTTTATAGCATAAAATGTCTCTGCTTTTGTCCAAGCAATGAAATGAGATGCCAAACCGATATTATTAGGTCTTTCCACTTTTCCGTGGAAAGACCTATTGATTTTGTTCTGATTATTATTTTTTTTTTTTTCTTCCGCCTAATTTTTTTCTTGCGTAGTATTGTTGTTTCATAAGATGTCGCTTAGATATTTGGTATATCGTATCGAACAGTTTATACGCTTTAAAACTGACAACTGCGTAACCAAATACTTTACGTTGTAAGAGTTATCTCCCCAAACACTGTTTTCTTGTGGCCACTACTCCTTCGCAACCGTAAAAGATTACGACAAATTTATTTTACCAAATTGCTCGCTATATCTTCAGGATGTTAAGTTTGGTTTTCACCGAAGTGTTCCGGAGACTCCATATGAGAGTTATTTCCTTATGCATTTGATATAAGTGATATGCATTTCTAACTGGTAAACCATAAGTGATAGAGACTTAGGGTCTTTTGATTTGAGGTCCTTGGTCCAAAAAAGAAAATTTGGTCAAAGTCAAAGGTCAAGGTCATATTCTAAATTTTGATTTTGGCTTATTTTCACTTCTTTTCAAAATCCGTATAAGATATCGACAACATATTATTACTAAATTGTTAGTTGCGACATGTCGTAACACATACATTTTGGTTTAAAGGGTGCGCTAACATTAAATTAGAGTTTTCTCCCTCTTGTATTTAAAAATATGTATGGTGATATAACTCATTAACCATATATAACTAAGACCTAGGGTCTTTTGATTTGAGGTCCTTGGTTTATGACCTTGAAATTGAGCTCAAGGTCATAGGTAAATTTGACGTTCTAGATTTTGACCTTTGCTTTTACCTCATATGTATACATGATAAAGCCATGGGACTTTTTGCATTAGGTTGCAAGCCATTTGACCTTGAAAAATCCAACCGGAAGTGACCTTGTGTAAACCGGAAGTAGCTATTTTTGTACTTATTTAATATAAAAGTATATAGAACCATATATTTTGGAATCAGTGTCAAGTAAACATTCAAATTATACTGAAGTAACATTTTTCAAACCGAAGTAACAAATTATCTCCTTATTTAAAAAAATTGTATAGAAACCATATATTTTGGAATCAGCGTACAATAAGCTATCATTTGACGCTGGAAATGACATTTTAAACCGATTTGAATATTTTTATATTAAAATAGATCTTTATGGGTGGAGAAACCTTCAATTGTTCTCTGAACAATTGGTTTTAATTATTATTTTTTTTTTCTTCCGCCTAATTTTTTCTTGCGTAGTATTGATGTTTCAAAAGATGTCGCTTAGAAATTTGGAATATGATATCGTATAGTTTATACGCTTAAAACTGACAACTGCTTAACAAAATACTTTACGTTGTAAGAGTTATCTCCCCAAACACTGTTTTCTTGTGGCCACTACTCCTTCCAAACCGTAAAAGATTACGACAAATTTATTTTACCAAATTGCTCGTTACATCTTCAGGATTAGGATTTTAATTTTGACCGAAGCTATTCGAGACTCCATATGAGAGTTATTCCCCTTATGTGTTTGATATAAGTGATTTGTATTTCTAACTGGTAAACCATAAGTGATATTGGCCTATGGTCTTTGGATTTGAGGTCCTTGGTCCAAAAAAAGAAAATTTGGTCAAGGTCAAAGGTCAAGGTCATATTCTAAATTTTGATTTTGGCTTATTTTCACTTCTTTTCAAAACCGTATAAGATATCGACAACATATTATTACTAAATTGTTAGTTGCGACATGTCGTAACACATACATTTTGGTTTAAAGGGTGCGCTAACATTAAATTAGAGTTTTCTCCTCTTGTATTTAAAAATATGCGTATGGTGATATAACTCATTAACCATATATAACTAAGACCTAGGGTCTTTTGAATTGAGGTCCTTGGTTTATGACCTTAAAGTTGAGCTCAAGGTCATAGGTAAGTTTGACGTTCTGGATTTTGACCTTTGCTTTTACCTCATATGTATACATGATAAAGCCATGGGACTTTTGCATTAGGTTGCAAGCCATTTGACCTTGAAAATCCAACCGGAAGTGACCTTGTGTAAACCGGAAGTAGCTATTTTTGTACTTATTTAATATAAAAGTATATAGAACCATATATTTTTGGAATCAGTGTCAAGTAAACATTCAAATTATACGGAAGTAACATTTTCAAACCGAAGTAACAAACTATCTCCCTTATTTAAAAAATGCATAGAAACTATATATTTTGGAATCAGCGTACAATAAGCTATCATTTGACGCTGGAAATGACATTTTAAACCGAATTTTAATATTTTCATATCAAAATAGATCTTTATGGGTGGAAGACCTTCAATTGTTCTCTGAACAATTGGTTTTAATTGTTATGTAATTTGTTGACGAAAGCCGGCCTAAAATATGAGATTATAACATTCTGTTAGGCTATATTTCTGATAAATAAAAAAGCAGACGATATTATAGAGTGTAATGTGATTTAAATTCAGGAATAAATTAATGATCACATCAATTCATTTCCCTTTGTAGATGGCAGCAATACTTCCTTGACAGAGTGCTTATGAAACTGTCAACACGTATCCTAAACACTCATAGATCAAAAGAAAAAAAACAGGCTGTTGCAGATATGATAGCAAACCATGTGCATGAAATTACAAAAAATCAGGATATGGTTGGTATAATGAATCTTTTTCTATAATAACTAGAACATATAAAAAAAATATAAATATGAAGAGCTACAGTTGATTGAGAATAATATGAAATCAGACAATATTTTTAATTAGCTGATGTATTGTGTTCTCTCAATATCAAAATTAAATTTTGATAGACGACGAGATTATTTTTTAAAGAACTTGACTACCCATGAGAGTCTTGCACGGTCGGCTAACTGAAATAGGAATGATATCTAAACCATAACTTAACTCCTTTTATGCTTTTACCATCTTGATTTTTCAAATGAGAGTGTAACATTTAATGAAAAGAGTTATTTGATTGGCATTTTAAGCAAAACGCCAATAAAGAATTTCAAGGCATAGTGAAAAGGTCAAGATAATTTTATGTCACCAGACTCCAAAGAGACTGTTTTATTCGGGGCTCTTTAACTTTGAAATTGATTTGCCCTTTTGAATTCTGAAACACGCCACCGACCAACGATCCAATAATAAAATTAAACTTTTATCTTTGATAACCACTTCGTCAATGCCACTGCTGTCTGAGCTTTTCGCCCTTCAGGTTATACCAATCCAGTAGTCAGAACTTCTGTTCTTGCATATAATATTGATGCGGTTATATTGTATAATTTTTTAGAAATAAGATGTGGTATGAGTGCCAATGAGACAACTCTCCATTCAAGTCACAATGTGTAAAAGTAAACAATTATAGGTCAAAGTACGGCCTTCCACACGGATCATTGGCTCACACCGAACAACAAGCTATAAAGGACCCCAAAATGACTAGTGTAACAATACAAACATGAAAATCAACGGTCTAATCTATATAAAAACGAGAAACGAGAAACATTTATGAACCACATCAACAAACGATAACCAATGAACCAGGTTCCTGACTTACGACAGGTGCATACAAATGCAGCGGGTTTAAACTTTGCACAGGCGCCAACATTCACCCTTACCTGAAACAGTAGTGCAACTTTACAAGATAAAAAGACACACTATAAAATATCAAAATGGCTTCACTTGATCAAAAGACATATAGATAAAACTTACTAAAGACAAGTTTGTTTTGAATAATGAATTAATTGAATGTTGCACAGAATACAAAAATTTAGGTATACTATTCAAGCCATCAGGAATTTTCACTAATGCTGTAAATCTCCTTTGTAAAAAGCTTTAAAGGCATTGTTTTGTATTAAAAGTGCTTCACTCAGATAAGATGGATGTTTATCCCATATGAAACTTTTTAATTCTTGTGTTAGCCCAATATTTCTGTATTGTAGTGAGATATGGTCACTAAATATTGTGAAGAACAACAAAACTCTTGAATCTCAATACTTATCAATGGAATCAGTAAAACTCCAGGTCAAATTTGCGAAAAATCTACTTAACGTTAATTCAAAGGCAGTAAATACAGCTGTATTAGCTGAATTGGGAATGTACCCTATTGGTATACAGGCCCTTAAGTCTTCTGTAGGTTTTGCTTACATATTTTAAATTCAAATGAAAAGATTTTTATTATATAATTTGATAACGTTAACAAGCAGTTAGAGTGGGTGGCGCATATTCGCCTTTGACACATTTTTGCCGTTTTGCTATTTTTCTGTAAAATTTGTGTGCCTTTACCCAATACTTGCCTAAATAGATGGTAAATAAAATTGAGAATGGAAATGGGAATGTGTCAAAGAGACAACAACCCGACCATAGAGCAGACAACAGCCGAAGGCCACCAATGGGTCTTCAATGCAGCGAGAAACTCCCGCACCCGGAGGTGTCCTTCAGCTGGCTCCTAAACAAATAAGTATACTAGTTCAGTGATTATGGACGTCATACTAAACTCCAAATTATACACAGGAACTAAAATTTAAAATGCTACAAGACTAACAAAGGCCAGAGGCTCCTGACTTGGGACAGGCGCAAAATGCGGCGGGTTAAACATGTTTTTGAGATGTTGTTTGCGGCTGTTTGTAATGTTACAACTGTTGATATTCCTCTTTATCCCATTTCCAAGGTTATTCGCACATATTGAGAAATACGCAGGTGTTTTTAAATGATTTTGGCAATTGTGTAAGATTTATATGGCAATCATGCGCAGTCTTAAAGTAAATATTTGTGAGAAAATCGTAAAGGAATGATCTCTCAAGCTAGTTCATGTAATTGCAAACATTCGTTTTATAATATACCAGGATAATGAGGATGGTCATATCATACATTGCGGCGAAAATGTGTTCCCCATGGTACACGAACAACTTGATTTCCTCTTGAGTTTGCGTTCGTTTTAGAACAATTAACCAATGTTTTGAAGATAATTTCTTTATCAAACATTTTTTCATATAGTTAAATTTCTGAAACCTTCATAAAAGTTCCAAATATTCGAGTGTAGGTCGGATGTAAGTGAAATGAACGAATTTTGCGGCGAATATGGGTCTCTCACTCTAAATAATGGATTTGCTTCAAAATTAAAATGAAACTATCTAAATTGAATTTCACTCATGTTTGGGAAAATCAATGTACCTTTTCTAAAAAAAAAAAAAACGATTACTTTTAGCCCTAACGAATAAGATCAACGAAAATTACATTATATTTTGGAAAAATTGTCTCTTTAATGATGATAATTCAATAAATGGAAAAAACTAAGAACCTTCAGAAAATTTAAAGTAAAGTATGAAATTGAAAAGTACCTTTTATTGAAATTAGATAAAATGTTACAAAAATTATGCCAAAATAAGAATAAGTAATAGTATGTTGGCTATTGAACAGTCGATACAATAAAACAGCCTTAGAACATAGAATATGTCCTATATAAACCTAGGATCAAAAATTTTAATGAAATTTCTAATTTTGTCCCCTGTTTTAATTCAATGAGTAAGGAAAACAAATTTGATTTAATATTTTCTTGTGCAGAATGTGATATATTAATTATCATTGTTAACAGTATAAGTGAAATGTATAATGAAGGAAACAGCTATAATGTCAACATATGAACTGTGAATGATTAATGACTAACATTATAATGTAATTATAATCAAGATATTTGAAATGATAATTTTATAGAGGAGGCATTTTGTCAAAATAGTATTATAATAGATATTAGTATCTTTATTTTTTTCAATGCTACATGTTTGTATTGTTTTCTGTCTATCGTTTTGTTATTCATATGTTTGTTTGTTTGTTTGTTTTTGTTTATTTAGTAACAATCCTATTGTTTGGATTTTAGACTAATAAAATTCTCATTCTTATTCTTATTCTTATTAAAACCACCAGCGATTATTTGTTTATAAAGGTTAAAGAAATAGCATCACCTTCACTAAAATAATACTATGGTTGCTAATTAATATAATATAGGTCAGTAAAGTAAATTGTTTAATGTTTGATTAGGTGAAGATGGAAGTCATCGTTAAAGGCTAAGCAATTTTGTGTGTTTTTTCATTATTTGTATGTTTTGTATTGTTAACATTTGCATCTATGAATACAATTTTGATTATCTTCTTTTACATGTACATCCAAAATGCATAATTTTGGAATTTATTTATTATTTACCAATTTTTATTTGAACAAGTTTGGAAAAACAAAAAAACAGATTTCCTCCTCTAAAATTTGACATTTATTTTTGTAATTGCGTTTTCTAAAAAGTTCATCGGAAGATACCAAGACCTTGTTGATAAATACTCCGTATCAACTTCACAAATAATACACGATGGTCTTGAAGTATAGATTCTGTGTACTGACGGTGCTTATCATCTTAATAACGTGTTATGGTACTTTTTATTTGTCTTTTAAATAATACTTTCACTGTTTAATCTATTTTGGTGATATCCATTTGACGTGGCTCTGTACTTATACATCCCGTCATTGTGTTAATTAATGTGCTATGGTAATTTTTGTCTCCCGCGTAACGCGTTGCTGGGGACATGGAAATACCGTGTGTCCGTCCCTCCGTCTGGTCTTGTTAGCGCTCTCACGGGTAGATTTTATAAAACTTATACTATAGTTTAATATCAGAAATCTCTCGGACAAGTTCTAAAATGAAAGACGATCGACTATTTCTAAAAGAGTTATGTCCCTTGGAAATATTAAATTTATTGAAAACGGCCTCGTTAGCGCTGTCACGGGTACAATTTTGCCAGATTTTTATAAAACTTATACTATAGATTAATATTAGCAATATCTCGGACAAGTTTTAAAATGGTGGACGATCGACTTTTTTAAAGAGTGATTTCCTTGAAATATTAAATTTATGGAAAATGGCCTCGTAAGCGCTCTCACAGGTACAATTCTTGCCAGATTTTTTAATAGGTTATTATCAGCAATATCTCGGACAAGTTCTAAAATGGTGGACGATCGACTTTTTAAAAGAGTTACGTCTCTTGGAAATATTAAATTTATGGAAAATGGCCTCGTTAGCGCTGTCTCGGTACAATTCTTGCCAGATTTTTATAAAACTTATACTATAGGTTAATATCAGCAATATCTCGGACTAGTTTTAAAATGGTGGACGATCGACTTTTAAAAAAGTTATGTCCCTTGGAACTATTAAATTTATTGAAAATGGCCTCATTAGCGCTCTCACGGGTACAATTCTTGCCAGATTTTTATAAGACTTATACTATAGATTAATATTAGCAATATCTCGGACAAGTTATAAAATGGTGGACGATCTACTTTTTATAAAAAGAGTTATGTCCTTGAAATATTAAATTTATGGAAAATGGCCTCGTAAGCGCTCTAACAGGTACAATTCTTGCCAGATTTTTATAAAACTTATAGTATAGATTAATATTAGCAATATCTCGGACAAGTTTTAAAATGGTGGACGATCGACTTTTTAAAAGAGTTATGTCCTTGGAAATATTAAATTTATGGAAAATGGCCTCGTAAGCGCTCTCACAGGTACAATTCTTGCCAGATTTTTATAATAGGTTAATATCAGCAATATCTCGGACAAGTTCTAAAATGGTGGACGATCGACTTTTTAAAAGAGTTACGTCTCTTGGAAATATTAAATTTATGGAAAATGGTCTCGTTAGCGCTCTCACGGGTACAATTCTTGCCAGATTTTTATAAAATTTACACTATAGGTTAATATCAGCAATATCTCGGACTAGTTTTAAAATGGTGGACGATCGACTTTTAAAAAAGTTATGTCCCTTGGAAATATTAAATTTATGGAAAACGGCCTTGTTAGCGCTCTCACAGGTACAATTCTTGCCAGATTTTTATAACACTTTTATTATAGGTTAATATCAGCAATATCTCGGACAATTTCTAAAATGGTGGACGATCTACTTTTTAAAAGAGTTATGTCCCTTGGAAATATTAAATTTGTGGAAAATGGCCTCGTTAGCGCTGTCACGGGTACAATTATTGCCAGATTTTTATAAAACTTATATCATAGGTTAATATTAGCAATATCTCGGACAAGTTCTAAAATGGTGGATGATCGACTTTTTAAAAAGAGTAACGTCTCTTGGAAATATTAAATTTATAGAAAATGTCCTCGTTAGCGCTCTCACGGGTACAATTCTTGCCAGATTTTTATAAAACTTATGGTTAATATCAGCAATACCTCGGACAAGTTTTAAAATGGTGGACGATCGACAAAAAAAAAGTTATGTCCCTTGGACATATTAAATGTATGGAAAATGGCCTCGTTAGCGCTCTCACAGGTACAATTCTTGCCAGATTGACTGCTGTACCCCAATTTTGACATTTTTACCTAATGTGTCTGTTTGTTTTGTTCACACATCGTTGTCAATATAATGGAATTTTATGCGACTGTCATACACGTGAGAGGTTTAGCTAGCATTAGAACCAGGTTTTATCCGCCATTTTCTACTTACATCTAGTACCATCTTTATTTTCTTCTGATATAAATTAATCTTTCAAAAGTCAATTTTTGCTGATTCGAAAAGTTCTTAAAAAAAAATTAAATTGTCTTGTCTTTTATGTAATATCTTTTTTTTTTCTTTTTTTGGTTAGAAAAAATTGCACTACCTATCCATTCATATTTTATAGAGTCCAACTTAAGATTAGTATCCAGATGTGACTCGTATTTTCTGTCATACACGGCGAATGTTTAATTTAAAAATCTCAACATACTCCTCTTGAATTAAATTCATTCCCTTCAAAAGGTAGTGCTACTATTCTGTGATCTTTTTTAATAAAGTGTTCAATAGATGCTGACTTTACACTGGCATGCAGAAATTCAGAAATCAGCTATAAATTGTAAATTCCTCCGCCTCATTTCTAGACTTATACCTCGAATTTGACATACGCGGTCATCTCTGTACCACAATCTATGACAAACGAGATGATTTTAATTTTGAAATTATCAATTTCCCCACCATATATCAACTTCACCTGCATATGGGATATATATTTCCCAACTTATTCGGTATTCAAGAGCTTGCAGCTGCTACTCAAACTTTGTAAACGTCACCAGTGTCTGAGTATGAAGCTGATGAACACAGCATTAGTGCGTCCTTTTCCTTCAAATTTCTAATCAAATTAAGTATATTGTCTTCTGAAGTATTAGTGCGTCCTTTTCCTTCAAATTTCAATCAAATTAGGTACAAAACAGCCCTTACGATGACCTTTATTTTCCCCGACACTTAGTCGGTACGGCTGCTGTTGGACTATTAGTCAATAGACAACCAGTCAGTTTCTTGCCCCATACATTATTTTTAACATATTATAAGACATTTCCGTGGATTAAATTCAGATTTTCAAAGAAACTAAGGTTCTAACTGCCTCGGGCAAATTAACCACTTTTTTATTTCAATATGCATCTTTAGCTTTTAATTGTTTTGGTTTTAACCGTTAACGGTGAAGGTTAAAGCGGAAATCGCTTCGGATGCATCTTATTCATAAAGTATTTGTTCTATCTATGCAGATGCATGTACTATGCTGGCAGTTAATTAGTTCACTGAAAGAATTGACTGCATGCCAGACGTTGCTTTCCAAATGATTTGATTCGAGTGTCACTGGTGAATCTTATAAAGACGATACGCGCTCTGGCGTACCAAATTATAAATTTATATCTTTGAAGAGGTTTATTTTCTTATTTTTCATTCGTAAAATATGAATCTCGTTTCAGTTTTAGCAGCCAGTATATTTTTATCTGTAAAGGAAATCGTTGACGTATGAATAGTCTATAAATTAAATCAATAATTTTTGTATACAAGACTATTTATTCTGATGGGTTTGACTTTAAGCCCCTTATTATGCTCCATGCAATGTTTTGCCATCTTTTATTTCGTTTTGCAAAACCAACATGTGTGCTAATTAAATTCTAAAGGTACATGGAGATTTTTTCATTTGTTCGTTGTTCAATAAAACTATTTAGATATTAAATATACATCATAAAGTATACGCCAATTCTGGGATATGGTAGTTAGTTGAATATGTCATGTGACTTCCATTAACACGTGACCGAAATGTAGGCATCGTCACTTCCAACACATGTTGAGCGAACGGGTGAACACGTTTGATTTTATACTGCACAAAATATTTGTGAAATTAAAATCTAGTAAGTTCGTCACCCTCCCTTCAGTCGTACGGGAATTAAGATTACGTCCTTACGGAACATAAATTATTTCTAGACAACACAGCAGAATGACGATTCTGAAAGTGCTTGTGACTTAAGGAGCAGGGATAACAGGCGCGCCTTCTATCTATCTGTGAAAGACATGATTCCATAAATAGCCTATTCTTGCAAAATTTAAATCATTTTAGGAGAAAGATAGAAAGAAATTGTTAAAAAGACTTTATGTATTTTACATAATCTAGTGTATTTATAAATCTAGTGTTGTGTCTAGAGAATCCGCCATCATAGTAACAAAAGAAAACGCAATAATGTTTGGCCTGAAAAAATTAAATGATAATTCCTTCTTTTCCAGATACAGAAAAAGCTTCACAACAAGGCAGAACAGAAGTGTAGAGAAATTAGTTATGAGCTATGGAATCATCTGCATAACAAACATACCTTTTCGAAGATGTTTGATTGGAAAGAAGAAGATTTACCTAAAGGCGAGAGCTTTGATGCAATTAAAGAAGAGATAGATATGAAAATTAGTGTCATTGTTTCAAATGAAATAATGACAAAAATGAAAAGGATCGAAATAGAAAGTCTATCAGATTTTGTTAAAGACTTATTTGAGTGGCAGCAGATGGCTATAGGCAAGGAGTGTGGAGAACTTGACCGAGTTTTTCAAGGTGAAACAGATATGAATTTTGCATTCGATGAGGACAAAATTGGAACCATTTTAGTCGACCAAATTTGTCACTTGCACCCGAAGTAAAGGCTGTCTTGGTTGTAGCTAGTCCTATATGGATACCAGCAGGAATAATAATTGGAGCTCTTTGTGGCATTATCATTCCTCCTGTCATGTTTTTCAAGAAAATAAAAAATCGTCTGGAAAACAGCAAAAAAGTTGCAGCATATAATGAAGATAGGATCAAATATGCAAATGAAAAAGCTGAAAAATATCTTCAGAAAATATCATTTGATATTTTGTTCACTCAGATACAAAATGGTATTTTGAGAAATATAAAAAAAACAATAGACACATATTTCAGAGATGTTATTCCAAAGAGAATAGAAGCCGGCAATTTGCTTATCAAAAATATAGAAAATGATATTCGCCCACCTTTTGAGATCCGCAAGCGGTGCCATCGAGTAGAAACAGAAATTATGCCGATATATGGACGTTTAATTCTTGCATATACCGACCTTTTTGAAGAGAAATTGATTCCAATATCCAAAGTTAGTACTCCACGGACAGAATCTTCAAATCACAGAAACTATTGCAAAGCTGAGCATTTTTTGATGGACAATGGATACCTGTCCATGTTTCTACAATCACGTGTGCACCTGGTGATAAAGATAAATATGCTGAACTTGCTGAAATACATCTTTTGAGGTAACATATTTTTGTTTCATTGATGTTCTCTATATTTGAGTCAGATAAAATGTATTCCCATTAAAATCGAAGGGCCGTTGTTTTCCTAAATTAATACAAGTAATGTTCTTCGATTCATGCTTAATAAATAAACAATTTTGAACGATTGCTTGAGAAATTATATAGTTAAAAACTATAGCTAGAATAAAGCATATTTTTCTATTCAATTACATTAGAGAATTAATGAAACAATTGTTTGAGTTGGAATATGCCGTGATACCTATAGATCATATCTAAATTCTCTTTTTTTTTACTTTTTTTTGAGGATTTTGCTTCAAAACATAAACTATAAATGTCCGTTTAAAAAAGAAGTTGTGAAATAGCTATCCTCTCTTTATGATAACTTTGTTGTTGTTCCTACCGAAAAACTCTGTATTTGAGTCAAATAAAATTAATTCTCGAAAATTTGCTTTCATAAATTAATACATATCAAGTTCTTCGATTCTTGCTTAATTATTTTTTTAACGATTACTTGAGAGATTTTAAAGATGAAAACATGAACAAAATTTCAATTACATTAGAGATTTAATGAAATAATTTTTGAGTGGGAATATTCCGTGATACCTATTATCATAATCTAAATTCTCATTTATTTATTTTTTTTGTCTTTTGACAATTTTTGATTTTTATGATCTTGCTACCAATCATAAACTGTAATGTCTGTTTAAAAAAGAAGTTATTCAATGGTTATCCTCTCTTTATGATAACTTTGTTGTTGTTTCAACAGAAAACTATATTCTTTTGATAAAATGAGATCTAAAGAAGCTTGATAACTTAAATTCACATAAAGATATAGCGATAATGTTCTCTTCAATCCAAACTTTTCTTATAGAGTCTGATAATTATATTCTCCTGAACTAGAGATTAAAGAAACCACAGACACAGCTTGCTTCGTTTCATATTTAGACACATATATGGAATTTGACTTCAGTGATCATCTCAGTACCAGAGTCGATTTCAATTTTCAAATTATGAATTTTCCTCACTTTACAGCAATATGCCAAATTCATCCGCGTATGGAGTATACATTTTCTCCACTCATACTTAGAGTGCCACGGTTTTGTTTTGGTACGCTACCATTGAGTGCCAAGGATAGGCCCTAGATTTGAAATTTCAACGGAAAACGTCACAAAGAAGCGTAACAATGCATAACGTCATGCGATTGTTTCAGAGGGTTGGTGTTTGTCAGTTAGATTTTTGTTAGGTAAACAGGTACGGAAACCGTAAATTTTTGATATATGCAAAGTTGATATACCCATTAGAATAGAAAATATACAAAAAAAAAGGGATAAAGTAAAATTTTACAATTCTGGGAGAGAGCGAATTAAATATTCTTCTGAAAGAAGTACAAAATGTATTAAATGCGGAATTGTATTTTCTCAAAGACTGTCCGACAAATTGTTTTAATTAAAACTATCCTTTCATGTCACAAAATGTTCCATTGTATTGATATAAAATTTAAATGGGTAACTGAATTTTTGTTTACTGTACAAATCTTTTCAAATGTACATGTTATTATATAAAACTTTGAAATTAAGAATTTGATGCACAATACAGTCACGACGTTACCACTTAATACTTTTGCCTTTTCCTGCAGAGTAGAATATAAATATATCTTAAATTTGTTAACATTTGAAAGCGATAGCAAAAGATTAAGAAGCAAGAAGGGCAAGAAGGTGAATTGTGGTTTATTTTTATTTTATCAATATTACCGCTTAAGTCGACGCTAGGGACCGTCTTAACCTTGTTGTAGTGTATGAATGATTCGTTCATTGTTGAAGACCATACATCAACTGTCAATATGAAGAACAGGAATAAAAGCCCAGTTCATTGCTATTTTGATTTTCTATGTATTATGTGCGATTCTGTCAATTGTACATTTACTCCATGTCCTTTATTTTCTATACAACTGTACCTATTTATAATTTAAAAAAGAAGTTCGGTGACTTTAATAGACTATATATCAATAACACGGAAATTTCAATATCAAAAATCAAGAATGCACCATTTTAAAATAGAATTCGTAAGACATGTTTTAGATATGGCATTGTCAATTTCTCTTGAACTTATGAGTTTAGTGTGATCCTTTGATATCTTGTGTATCTTTTTCTTTTCATGTCATTCACATGCAGTTGCTGATCATTTATTAAAAGTTTGATATAATTACAAAGGGACAATAGAAAACATTCTTTTATGTCTCACCCTTTGCTATTTATGGTTAGAAAAAATGTTTAGTTTTCAAATTGGGTGTAATCTTTGTGTAGTAGGATCAAGCCATACAATTTTGACAGTGTTTTTCGACCCCTTTATATTTTTTTTCATTTTGTATCGTTTGTTTACTGTCTAGTTGTTGTCGTTTGTTTATGTGTTACATATCTGTTTTTCATTCATTTTTGTACAATAAGGCCGTTAGTTTTCTCGTTTGAATTGTTTTACATTGTTATTTCGGGGCCTTTTATAGCTGATAATGCGGTATGAGCTTTGCTCATTGTTGAAGGGCGTACGGTTTTCTGATACCTGGCTGTGGTAGTAAAGATTACCTTTCTTTAGGAGATGTTCATGAGCTAAACTGTCAATAACACTTTGAATAAACTGAAGTCTTGCCAAAGGCGGACGTTCATCGGTGTTTTGGTAGTATAGTATAGAAGAATTAAATAAAATGCGATGAAATGTATAAATAAGAACTTTTTCCTAACTCTGCAACTCTTTCTTTTATCATTGTATGTCACAATCATTTGATCTGCCAAATCAACACCTCCCATAAATGTGTTGTATTCACACAGAACTTTGGTTTGTCCGTATTTGAAAGTGCATTATAATTTGTTGAAACAACTATTAGTGGTTTTCGACGACGTTCATTTTGTTTATAAGAACATATAAGGAGTTGTCCTTGCCTAGCAAACACAGGCTCATCGACATTAGGTTTGGCATCCTTTATCATTTTTGGAATTTTCCCAGATTTTCTTATGGTACCTGTTAGATAAGTGTTATGTCTTTAATATAAACGTTTTCATTCGTAAGACGTCATGTTTTGAAATGACGTTAATGCGTCAAAAGCATTAATGGAATTTGTGGAATTTTATTTTATTTTGATTTTTACATTTTTCCGAGCTGCAATGCATTAATTCTTTTGATATGCATCAGAATAAGAATAAAGGCTCTATAGTTTTTTTCAATTGCAATTTTAACCCGGCGAAATCGGCATAGCGTTTTCACATAGGTTACAATACATGTGGATTTACGTGGGCGGTACAGTCGGAAAGCTGACCCCAGTTTGACCCCATTTCTAAAGCAACAATAGAAGTCATGTGACTACCATATTTGGGCATTTTTTGTAATTTTTCTTCAACTGAAACGAGTCTGTTTCCTCCAAAAAGTCATATCAAATGAAATCAAAGCATGCTGTACGTTACAATGCCAACTGTGTATACTTTTTAGAAGTTCTAACATACAAATTGTTTTGATTAAGCGTACTGAATTAGAATACGAAGCCTTCAAACCCCAGGTCGTCACTCGTCGCGTCAATTTTTTTCAACACATCAGTTGAAATTTCTTTCTTAACTTCTGGGGAACCTATGCTGAATTTAAAATATGTGATGAGGCTTTTTATAAACTGGCCCGTGTCAAATTTGTGCCACTTAATACGCTGTAATACGCAAATGTGCCACTTCGATGTGTCGATATTTTGACGAAGCGGTTCCGATAGTAATTTACGAGTTACGTCCCTTTGTTGACACTTTTCATGAACAAACTTATTTGTACTATTATATATATTAAGCACCATATGCTGTTATTTACAAGTGAATATTATTAAAATAATTAATTATCTTTTTACTAAATATATTTTGATACTACAGACATATGTAAAACAATTAGGTAAACACATTTTATCATTTTTAAAACAGTTGGAACTGTTTCAGAACTGAAATATGGCTTTAATATTACAGTAAATGTTACTCTGTGCCATACTATACTATTCCAAGAGTAACATTAATATTTTAGTAAATATTTTTACTGCTGTAACCAAATAGTATCAACACAGAAATAAATTTCTACTACATAAAGACCAGGGCTAGCCAAAATGTGCATAAATACTGGATCTAGACAGGTCACAGGGTTAAAATGAATTCCTTTTCAATACTGATACATGATTCTACCTTTATCATATACATTTAAAAGAAATAATAATCAAAGTATTCTCAGTGTAAATTCTTCATAATTTGAAATAAAAAGAAATTGGTTTGCAATCTGTGTAGGTATAATTAAACTAAATATAACAATAAATTTTGTCTCATTGATTCCAGATAACTATGCATATTAAAAGTATTTCAGGGCAGTTTCTGAGTGCTAAGTCAATAGACAATGCAAATAAGTCACAATTCATGTAATTATGAAAATGCTTTGAATAAGACCCCGTTCACACTAGGACATTTAGATCGATTTAAACTAGATCGGTTCACTTTAGATCGATTTAAGGGCCAATGTGAACGCGTTGAATCGATCTTCAATCGGTCTAAACTAAAACACCAAAAGAGGTAGTTTAGTTTGAATCGATCTAAAGTGAACCGATCTTACTTTAAATGTGAACGCAGAGATCGGTTTAAACTAGTACGATTGAATCGAAAATAATGTATGCGCATGTATAGCGGCACAACTATATCAATGGTTCGTTGTTTAACCCATATTTCTCTGTTAACAGACCTTTGTGTACATGCACGTAAAAACAAACTGAAAACATGTTGTCTTCGCCGTAGCATAAATTTGCGAAATCTGTGTCTTCTTTTTTAGTTGATTTTTCTTTTCAGGAACCGCAGTATTTCGTCGTGTTGTAACTTTGTTGCTACAGATTTTTGTTTCAAAATCAAAGAAAACTGCAAGAACACCAGTATCAAAATTTGAACTTGTGATTCATCCAATTTTTTTTCAAGTGTGTGTATCAGTGTATCAACACATCAATTTGATAAATTAGTTCTATTTATACACAATGTTTACAGTTTTACGGGTAATAAGGTCAGATCAATTGCATTTTTAATTGTAGTGTGAACGCACTGGTTCAGATTAGACCGATAGAGATCGTTATGATTAAAGATAATGTGAACGCTAACTGGTTTTATTTAGATCGATTCAAATTAGATCGATTAAAGAAAATGCTAGTGTGAACGGGGTCTTAGAGTGATTAAAATGCAAGTCTGAAAGAGATTGTTTTAAGTTCAAAGAACAAGACTTTTATGTAACCATTGTCTATGTAATACGGCAGTTCCTGGATACTATTTTAGTTGAATCTGTCATGTGACTTCCATCACCACGCGACCAAAATGTATGCATCGTCACTTCCAACACATGTTGAGCAAACGGATGAAAAGTTTGATTTTATACTGCATAAAATATTTGGGAAATTAAAATCTAATAAGATGGTCACCTCCCTCATACGTACGAGAATCAAGATTACGTACTTACAGAACATAAATTATTTATATACTACCCTACAGAATGACGATTATGAAAGTGCTGGAAACTTGTAATAGAGCAGGGATACAGGCGCGCCTTCTATTTGGTAAATGACGTCATAAAGGCGTGCGAAATTGAGGATCTTTTCCCGTGAAAGACATGATTCCAGAAACGACGTATATTTGCATTTACTTTTGCAGGATTCCTTCATCACAAAAATTAATATTAACAATGAATGATTTTTCTAGTCATCTTAAATTCAAGGTTGTGCACAGACAGTATAAAATTTCCTTACCTTATTGTTTTAGTTAACATCAAACATTTCACTTAAAGAAATAATTAATCCAGTCAAATTAACAGCTGAACTCGCCATTGCTTTTTCAAAAAAAACACTAAATGTGAGTACTTTCTGTTCAGATGCATGTTGACATCGATGTGTAAGACTATAAAACTACAATGTCAAAAATGTCTTTCTTTTCGGAATTTAGTTCAAACAGGGTTTCCTAAGGGTGACAGAACATTAGACTTGAAATATTTTTTAAACTTTGAGATACGTATGATTTATTTATAGATTATATATAATCTTTGTTTATCTGTGAAAAAAAAGAAAAAATAACAGACAATTTCGCATAATTTTTAACGTGTTTGTTGAAGGACGGCCAATTTAGGTATTATATTCTTTAATAATAAGACGCATGCTTAAAAGATAGAAAACATGTATGACATGTATTTCTGACTCAATGGCAAGTATGAAACAGAAAATAGAAAATTTTTCAAATTGACGCCAATTTTTTTCGCGAAATTAACGCAATTTCAGAATGGCGGGCTTTAATATCAGTCCCATTGTTGTCTTAAGAAAGTAGCAACAACGGTCGTTTCTAAGAGCTTGCTTTCCGACTGGTATATTGTAACAGTCATAATTATACAACTGTGAGCCTGCGCTAAGTATATTTATATCGAGAATTTTATCACGGTGTTGTTTACAAAGCGAAAGAAGCACGTCATATTAGAATCACGAGTTTGTAGTTGCTACTATGACTTAGTAAAAATCATCAGTGTCTGAACAATACTTATAAGCTAGGTTTTGTAAAAAACATCTCATTTTGAGTTATAGATTTAAGTGCTGACATTGTGTTTCATTTTATATTCTTTGCAGTTTTCCTTTTATTTTGTCTTTGTTCTTTCATGTCTGGTTTTGTCGTTCAAGTCTTGACGTTGCTTGATATAAGTTCATCTGGCTTTGAGCTTTACTGGTGTGAGGAATTGTGCTTCAGACGCATGAAATGTTTGTATTGCTAAATTTATTTTGTGTACCCTCGTTTTTATAGTTTACTTCAAAGTTAGTTTTATACTGTATAGGGAATTGTGTATTTGTCATAATGTTTAATTTGGGGTACTACATTATTATTGTGTTTGTAAGTTTTAATTGTATCTTTGTGTGAATATTAAATGTAATTGTGTAGTATGTGTATGATGTATGCTTATAATTTTGCCTGCTGGATCCCAAAATGGGACGTTAATTAATTATAACTGTTTTGGTTGTTCACACAATTTTGTCAATATAATGGAACTACATATTAATACTGTCATACAACTTTTATGTTAACCTATCTATAAACTAGGTTAAACTATCATTTTTACGACAAGTGTCTGTACTTAGTTAAACTTTTGACGGTTGTTTCCAGTCCAAAAGAAATTTCTGAGCAAAAGTAAATAAAAAAAGTGATGCCTTCACCGGAAACAAAATACATGCTGTATAATGCATCAAATATTACAAAAGAATTTCTTCGAGTTTTAGTAAAATTTATTATTAAGAAGATGAAAATGCTATCTTTGTATCCTATTTAGACAAATGGAATATTGTCTCTATTCGTGTCGTAATATTTGTAGAAGTCGACGATAGTGTGATTTCAGGTCTTTGGTCATTTCCTTTAAAAGTTAAATAACAAAAATACCGAACTCCAAGGAAAATTCAAAACGGAAGTCCTTCATCAAATCTCATAATCAAAAGCTCAAACACATCACACGAATAGAAAACAACTGTAACATGATTATCTAACTTTGAACAGACAACATGGTTTTATAGCTAACTAAACCTCTCACATGCATGACAGTCAAACAGACATAGTAGGTAAAATGTCAAGAATTGGGGAATAGCAGTCAACAGTGTGTCCTTATAAATACAACTAACTATTTCAACTAAGAAAAACAAAATGGCATATAGACACCCTATATACAAAGTACATCAACAAAATGTATGAATACCGAGACACGTCAAAAGTATAGTACGAAAATGAACTAAACAGTAAAAGTTAAAATTTATAAAGACATAAAAAGTACCTGTTTGTCATATTTGGTTTTGTAAAAAAAAATTGGTTATAAATTGAAAACAAAACTTTACGACAAAAGAGATGATTTCAGCTTCCCAATTGTGAACTTTCCATTTCTATGTAGCAACATTCCAGCAGCACCTGCATACGGAGTATACATCTCCCAATTGATACGATATTCCCGGACTTGTATTTCCTATCATGATTTCCTTGATAGAGGATTGCTGCTCACAAGGAAGCTATTAAACCAAGAGTTCCAAATGGTGAAGTTGAAATCATCTCTTCGTAAATTTTACGGACGCCATCACGAGTTGGTTGACCGTTATGGAATAACCGTTTCACAGATGATATCGGATATGTTCCTTATGTCGTAACTACAATACCCTTCCCTTTTACGAATGTGACCTACCGAATTAGACTATTTACCGGATTTTAATAACATAAGCAACACGACGGGTGCCACATGTGGAGCAGGATCTGCTTACCCTTCCGGAGCACCTGAGATCACCCCAGTTTTTGGTGGGGTTCGTGTTGCTTAGTCTTAAGTTTCCTATGTTGTGTCATCTGTACTATTATTTGTCTGTTTGTCTTTTATTTTTGGCCATGGCGTTGTCAGTTTGTTGTCGATCTATGAGTTTGACTGTCCCTCTGGTGTCTTTCGTCCCTCTTTTATGCCGTTTGTTTTCTCAAATTCAATGGTTTCATATTTTTCATGCCGTGCCCTTCCATCTTATTTGAATCTTAGTGGATAGTTGTCTCATTGGCAATCTTACCAAATCTCCCTATTTTTATACTATAAAATTCTTTCATAACGTTAAACAGGTCAGGAACTCTAGGTTTCTGACTACAGAATATATTTCCATAGCAATTTCCTAAAAGAAGGTAGACATTACCTTGAATAACTAGTGGGAAAACTCAATTAATATAGTGTCTGGGACTCTCATAATAAATGTTTTTGTTCAGCGATTGTATTTCATGTAAAATATATAACATAATCTTCAATTTGCATTATCAGATTAAAAAGCATTGTTAACTGGCTTCACGATTTTCGCCTTGTAAAAGTAGTTGAACAGGTTTTGTCCATTATTTTGCATTGTACATGTATATTAATTTCACGTGAAACGGTGTAAAATCCAATGAAGTGACCACTGTCCAGTATAAAATTTTAGTTGAGATCTTACAATCCTGTCAAAACGGTTTGCAGGAATGGGTTACACGTCTATCTATATACTAGTATATGTTATAAGATTTTTCGTATCCTGTATAATTCCATTCCAAAATTATTTCTGCCTCGAAAAACACAAATAATATGGCACTGAAACACTGCTTAATTTCAAGCATTTTCCCGTTGTGGCGTTACAGGCTGCTCGGCAATATAGATGCTATGACAGACGCAGACTTATCTGTACTGGGTTTGTAAACTTTTATCAGGATCTGATCTAAAAGTAAGCACATCATATTCAGTATTTTCAAAGAATTGTGCTATATAAAGCAGGGACGGTAAATAGCTTAACATATTTTGTATACTTTTGTCAATCGATGAAGTCCGTCTTAAGAGGTATTTTTATCGTTCGGCTGCTGTGCTATTTACTAATGTGCAATATCTTTAATCATTTAAATCCTCCGGTTCAAAGTGGGTGCCATGTTGCCCATAATTTTTCTAAAACGTGCTAATTCGTATATATAAACACAATGAGGTATGAGTGCCAATGAGACATCTCTCCATCCGAAACACAATCTAGTAAAGTAAGCAATCATAGGTTACAGGACGACCTTCAACGCGGAAAGTAAGCTATAAAGGGACAAAAATGACTAGCGTTAAACAATTCAAACGAAAAAAACAACGGCCTAATGTATATGCAAAACGAGAAGCGAAAGTCTATTTGTCGTTTAAGTCTTTAATACGTGCTGGCTTGACTTATATTGTTCAGCATTATTAACCAATATATAGTTAAGCGTATTATAAATAAACTTTGACCTGAATCTTTATCAATAAAAGCCAAACCAGTACAATACAGACTTACACCTGGCCATTATGAATGAGCCGGTCCATTCTGAACGAACAAGCCTTAGGCCATTATGGATTTTCGGTTGTTAAATACATATTATGGGAAAATAAGGCATTATGAAATTAAGAGTTCGAAAGAACAAATATCTTATTTGGCCCATATGACAAATTAACATCGTTTGATAAAATCTTTTTTGAATAAATAAATGTGAAACATAGATTACAAGCCGAAATTGATTCAACTTTTATTTTGTTCCATAAAAAGTTTCTTGCAAGCGGGGTATCTTTGATCACAAGATCACATTTGTATGTATAGCCCCGCTTTCATGGTAAAGCGGAGGTATACAGTGACGGTCCGTACGGCCTTCAACAATGAGAAAAACCCATACCTTATATTGATGATTACACGTGTTTCTTAAATACAAATTAATAAATGCATACCCTTCCTCGATTTAAATGACTTCATCATCATAAAAGAAGGTACCATATATTATAGCATCAATTTTGTGAAAAACGGGAAATTTGAGTGACCCCAACAGATATGTGACACATATATGTCTTCCCTTTTACGAACCCAAAATTTAAGGATCCCTATTTTTTAACTATCTGAATGAAATTTTATCTGAATATTGGTAATTGTGTTTTCACTGTTGTTTCGTTGCTGTTTTGTGAACGAATATCTGAAATCTTCGTGTAATCATCACTCATATTAATTGCCAAATTTCGAGTAATTCAAACACTTATTTCTTTGAATAGTAACAACTCTTCGTTAATCTGAGCATGGAACGAATACTTCATATCACGAACTGTAAATGTGTATACAAAAATGAAAAACTCAGCTAAATGGTTTATCAGTGCATGAAAAATGTGTTGTATTTCAGTAAATAACACGTGTTCTCGTAAAATGAATTGCGTCATACGTAAATGAACAATTACACGTGCAAGGACATAAGTATGCTAATTTATGCATATCCATATAAGGTAGTGTCCCTGACCTGTTTAATGTTTCGAGCAATTAAGAGATTAACATATGTATACCTGATGAAGTCTATTTGGGTATTTGTGACTTTTGTGTTTAATGGACTTACCACATCTTCTTTTTATATTTACACCATAAATCTCCTTTTAACCTGGTATCTATGATGAGCTTATTTATTCACCTTTATGAAGAAATTACACCGTTAACCCATTGATTTAATTCTGGATTGTGTTATTTTTATATATCAATTATATACTACTATAACAAAAGAAAAATAGAGATATTCCTAAATAGAGCAAACTTTTTTCTGAGACCTTGTTTTATAACACTATACCAGAATATAGTGTGGCATCATAGTCTACATGGTTTTTGTTTTTATATACTAATCTTGCATAATAAATCTACTAAAATAAATGGACCAATACAGCATTTATCATCACATACTGCTCGTTGACTTTGCATAGATGATTTAGCATTAAATTTAGGAGATAACTGTGTTGTATTTTCAGCTTGGCCTTCTTATAACGTAGATTGTACTTTCTTATGCAATTATTTTGTATCAATGGTTCTGATTGGATGACAGTAAGCGTAAAATTCTCTCCTTGTATGTAACTAAGGAAGCCGACATTTTGAATTGCGGAAGGTATTGACATGTAATTGCTACAACAATAAGCAAAAAAAAAACTCACATGTTGCACCTAAAATCTTCTTTTATATAATTTTGTTACATTTCTCCGCTACGCGTCGCCAGGTAAACTAAATTTGCGACAGTAAAACTACCGATGGACGTCCGCAAAGCTTCAAATACAATACAGTTATCTCTAAAGTAGCAAATTGAGTTTACCTAGCGACGCGTAGTGTGACGTCATATGTTTACTCACGATGCCAAACATAATCGCTAGACGTATTTATACCTTTCGTGCGCTTCAGAATGGTTTCAATATTGACAAAAGACGATTTTGCGGCTCAAAATGTGACTTTTTGTTCATTTTGTGAGAAAATTACATACCATTTCTTAGTTACGGACTGGTAGGACGTGGCATCTAAATCTTCAAAATATTTGTCAACGTCCAATGAAAATTATCGTTACAAACGAATTGCATTAGAATTGTTTATCATTGTTTTATTTTAGGTTAACATATTGCAATTTTGTTTAAAAAGTTGCAATGCATTATCATTGATATTTAAATATCGGTGATAAATTGCCGTTTAATTAAATTTTGCAACAGCTGACAACATTTTGAATAGTAGCTTTTAAGTAAAATCTTGAAGGGATAGTTTAACACTGAAGAGACATTGATTGTCGAAATGCGCATCTGGTGCAGAAAAATTGGTACCGTTTAAGTTATTACTACCACTAGGTCGATGCCTCTGCTGGTGGACTGATAGTCCCCGAGGGTATCACCATCAGTAGCCAGTACTTCGGTACTGGCATGAAAATACGGATTTTGTGTGATTAAAATTTGCTGTTACAAAATTTTGAAATTATTTAAAATTAAGGAATGTATCTCCTCATGCAAAGCTCTGATTCCTTGCCCGGCTTTGGCTATACTTTTTATTCCTTTTGGTTAAGAGCTCTTCATCCTTTTAATAAGCTTTGGATTTTCAAATATTTTGGCCTCGAGCATCACTGAAGAGACATTGATATTGTCGAAATGCGCATCTGGTGCAGAAAAATTGGTACCGTTTAAGTTATTAAGCTTTTCATTTCTTTGTGGGAACATTCAAACAGGGCCTGCATATTGAGTATACATCTCCTATTTGAAACGATATTCTAAAGTTTGTGTTTCCTATCATGTTTTATAGAGGGTTACTGCTTACAATCAACCAAATAAAAATTAAAACAAAAGTTTCAAGTGGTAAAGCTATCATTTTTTTACGGACGCCATAACGATTTAGTTGGACGTTATGGATCAAGGAAACCACAATTTTATTAGTTTTTTCTATTGTGACTTCACCGAAAGAATCTTATGATTAAAGAACAAGCTATTTTATATTTCATTAGCAATATATGCCTTTCTTTTAGATAAATTCATACATGCTTGTATTATTCGAAATCCTAAATTACCAAAATATATACATAGTATGATATTTATACCTATGCGTAGGAACTATTTTGTTTTAAATCGGTTCTACTTTCCAGTATGTTCAGTTTGCAATGACTTCCGCCCAAACCGTCTTAAAGTCGTAGTGAGCTGAGAGTTTTGTTTGGCTACGTGTTGAAGGCCTCAATGTGATTTAAGATAAAGAACAGCAAATAAAGCGTTGTTCTTTTGCTTTTGTGTCTTTCTAACTGTGCATGTATTGATTTTCTGTCAGAGATGGATACCCTATATCCATTGTTTTTTTTCTATTATGGTAAGGGACATTTCATGTCCCCTTTTCTTCGAAAAAGGAAACTTAAATGTTGAAGCCTATTCTGCAAGCGAAATGATCTGTTGTATCTTGTCGTTCACTTGTTACCTTATTTTATTGTATATAAATGTAAATTGAGACTTTAAAGACTTTGAACGACAAAAATGGCAAACTTTACAAATTGTCAATGCCTCTAGACCAAATTCAACATCATAATCAACATAGACTAAACTGAAATTTTCAATCATCTACTCCACTAGTATATATTTTTTATTATGAAAAAAATATCAGGATGGTCTACGTTTGTGCTCATATCTGAAATTGTGAAAACAAAATACCTGACAAATTTGAACAAAAGGTTGTCTTATAATGCTTTTGCTAAGCAACATTTGTGTTGATAGGTTCAATATGAACTTCGTGATATGAGAACAAAATTATTATTTAGATACGTAGACTATACAGTAGGACCATATATGAAATCAAATTCTCTAAAGATTGCTAAATGACAATTTAACCATTTTTGGACCGTTGCTAAACAATACTTATGTTGTTCATCAGGATTCAGTAAACTAAAATTGAACTGAATTTTCGTTTCCTACAGCTAGTTCTATACATGTATTCTATTTTCATTTGTACTAATTAGTTTTTACAATAATGTGATGAATTCTCTTCTAATATTTTTTTTTTTTTTACTTTTTAATGTTGCTAAGAAACATTTGTGTTGCTAGGTTCAATTTCAACAAAGAATTTTGATTTAAATGTGTTCAATAGAGTGTAACATAATAGATATAGGCAATTTATTCACTACTGATATAAAAGTTCAATAATGTATCGCATAAATTCGAACCCTGATGCAAATAAACTATTTTTTTAAATAGATACTCAGTACTTTTTATTATAAAATTGTCCAGTTTACAATTTCCTCAATAGCCCAGGATGCAGACTAAGGATTCCGTTTATAATTAAACCTACTGCCCAGGAATCAGGTTGCTAAAACAAAATCCACTTTGTTCCTTAAAATAAAAGCAATTCAATATTTATTACATGAAGATTAGTATGATAATAATAAAAGATATTATATCATATGACAATAAAAGAGGGACGAAAGATACCAGAGGGACAGTCAAACTCATAGATCGAAAATAAACTGACAACGCCATGGCTAAAATGAAAAGACAAACAGACAAATAATAGTACACATGACACAACATAGAAAATTAAATACTAAGCAACACGAACCCCACCAAAACTGGGGTGATCTCAGGTGCTCCGGAAGGGTAACCAGATCCTGCTACACATGTGGAACCCGTCGTTGTTATTACAAACCGGAAAATAGTCTAATTCGGTAGGTCACATGCATGAAAAGGGAAGGGATTGTAGTTATGACGTAAGGAACATATCCGATATCATCTGTGAAACGGTTATTCTATAACGGTCAACCAACTCGTGATGGCGTCCGTAAAATTTACGAAGGGATGATTTCAACTTCACCATTTGGAACTCTTGGTTTAATAGCTTCCTTGTGAGTAGCAACCCTCTATCAAGGAAATCATGATAGGAAATACAAGCACGGGAATATCGTATCAATTGGAAGATATAACTCCGTATGCAGGCGCTGCTGGAATGTTGCTACTTAGAAATGGAAAGTTCACAATTGGGAAGCTGAAATCATCTCTTTGTCGTAAAGTTTTGTTTTCAACCGACCCTCATTGTTAATTTCTAGATGTAAGTCAAGATATGTGGCCGACTCAACTGTATCTGTTGTATCCTTTATCTCTAGTTCGATCGGATAGATGCGTTCAACATAGTCACCAAATTTTGAATTATTTATGTAGAGAACATCATCTATATAGCGGAAAGTAAAGTTGAAGGATATTGCTAACTTCTTATGTTTCTTCCTAAGAAGTTCCTGTATGAAGTCAGCCTCATAATAATAAAGAAACAAGTCGGCAAGAAGATGGGCACAATTGGTTCCCATTGGAATACCGACAGTCTGTTGAAAACACGTCCTCGAAATGTAACAAATATGTTGTCAATCAAGAAATCAAGAATCTTGATAATGTTAATTTCAGAGATTTTTTGTTTGAATAGTTGTGAACTTTTACAAAGTACGATTTAACCCTCCAGAAGACAAGATACTTGTATCAACGTTGGCCATTCTTATTTATGAAACAAAGCAATACCAACTCTTTCAATATGTCCTTTAGTTTGGAATGGGAATACTTGTGTAAAGTGTAGAAAAGTCAAATATTTTAATACTATTGCAAGATGAAAGAGTCTTAGATTGTATGTACTCTAAAAGATCTTTGGAATTTTTAGTATCCACATCTGATTCACGCCACCTCTAGAATAGGCAGTTTCACAATAACTTTGAAGCCCGGCTTTGATGCTGATAAAATAGATGTTAATAATTTAGAAAGAGGTTTCGTGGAGCACTTGGAAGACCCAGCAATATACCGATGTTTCTAAGGACACTTGTGTAGTTTAGGTATCCAATACAGTGATGGAAGATCCAGTTTTCATCTTTGGTTGAAATTCAAAGGAACATAGAACAGACCTGTGATTATCCAGGATTTCCTCTTTGGTAAGTGTCGAGAGGGTATATGTTGAGTTTCCAAGTGAATTATCAATACCTAATTAGTTTATCAAGCAGTTAATGTAATGAGTTGTAAACTCAAAAACAATGTTGTTTGGGGCTTTATCTGCGGGGACAACAACATATTTGTCATGGAGGTAGGACAAGTGTTTTGCAACATTTGGGTCTTTAAAGATTGACGTAGCATGGGTATTGATAGACCCATTCAGTTTCTTAATTCTGATTTGTATCAACGACCTCACAGCCTTAATCCATTCGGAAAGAGTATCTACGTCTTCCTTCTCGCGCTTAGCCCATTGCCTGGCATAATCCTCGACTGAATCCATCAGTATTTTGAAGCTGTATTTCCAAATTGATGGATTTAGGCTCACGATATTTCGGACCTTTGGATAATACATTTCGCAGAAAAGTGTTATTGACAATGTTGAGGTCACCAGTAATAACGTGGCCAGCCGAATTATATGTGAATTGGAAATTAGCACAAGTGCAATCAGGAGGTTTAGACTTGAGGTCGTCAATATTGAGATCCTGCAAAACGTGTTTGTAATTGAACATTTTAGTTGCAATTGGTTTTGGTATAGGTATAAGAATTGATTGGTACAGACTGATCTTTGAAATAAGGAGATATTTTCGACTGAACTAATTTATGATGAAGGATATTGCCTAAGTTGACGCCATCGAGACCTTTGTTGGCAAAGGAAAGATTAAGAAAACATCTTTTCCTTTTTCATCTTTTCCAATGCGAACTGGTTTGAAAAGTCTGTGACTTGCAATATCCGAAATGATAGCTGTAAGTTTGTTTTGGTTTGAATGAGGGTTTGTAACAGTGGTTTCCAAACATAAATTTAACAGAGAATGAAGTTTTGAAAGCAATAAATATATAATGGAAAGAAAAAAGACATTCTAATTTTGTTCTTCCAAACAAATTCAACATGAGATCAATTAGAATTTGGTGCGTTTATAAGATTTTGCATTTGATAAAGAGTTAACGTGTTTATTTCATATTGTTAAACTAAAATGCCTTCTCTGCATCTTTACTTTTGTCCGTTTTCATTCAGTTGAAAAAATGCATACTCAGTATTATATTAACGAAAGGGTTACAACACTTGTAAAATCTAGAATACATTGAAAATTTTCAGATTTTCCGAACTCAAAAGTAATAAAACTTCACTCTAGCTCAGTATTTTAAATAAATTCACTTTCATGACGATTTTTCAATTTTGCATTATAATTCAATGAATTTCCAGATTTGAATTCTTAACCGATACGAAGAAAAATTACTTTTATTTGACAAACCAATCGCTTCAAGGGAAAACAGTAGTATACCCTATACGCTCATATCTATTATCCTAGTATGAAGGCATGAATGAATACAATATATAAATTGTTGCCGATAGCCCAGCAAGCATAGAACAACGGAATTTATTAATTATGTACATATATGTATCTTAATATATATAAACATATGAGCAAACAATAACCACAATTACTCCGAATAACGGAATAATGTATATACTATTAAGTACAACTTAGCTAGAATAATGTAAAACTTATACAAACAAAAACTGTTATATGGTTACATGAATGTAAACTGAATGACTGAATAAATGAATAACTCGATCATAAACGACCTCGCCGGCCAGGAACAACCAAATTAACTCAATAATGGGATAAACTGGAAAGCTGAGTCCGACCTAATGCGACAATTAAGTCGTCTCACGAGACATACTCGGATGTGTAAAGTTTTGAAACATGTAAATACATGTATCATAATATATTCATAATCCGAATGGAACTTGAATGTTGCCCTGTCTGCGGCGGTTTTGAAAGTGATAGTCTTTTGGAAAAAATTTCCCGCTATAAAATTAGTCACGTGTCTTATACCTAGTGACGTACACTTATAAAACTATTCGCTAGTGCCGTACATACAATAATTTCTCCTATACTAACGAAACGTGAGAAATTTTACGTATACCATATACGCTCATATCTATTATTCTAGTATGAAGGCATGAATGAATACAATATATATATATAGTGTTGCCGATAGCGCAGCAAGCATAGAAATATCAAAGAAAGGGTTAGAGTGTAGTAAAATTCGTAAGGGTTCCGTGGAACCCAGTGTCTCGCCTACTTATGCTGTTGTCTATGTTTTTAGTGTGATAACGTTTGGTTGATCGACGACGACAGAATGTAGGATCGCTATGTCAAATATGACAAAAGTCACAGGCTCAACAAAAATGGGGAAAAATTATTAAAATTTTCCTCTAGATACTATCTTTTGATTGTAAGAAGCTTCTGTCCAAGTTTGGTAAAAATCTAGGATGATTTATGAATCTTATAAATGTTTAAAAAATTAACTGTAGACTGTAATGTTAACTGGAAGAACAACTAAGTCCATTTACAAGTAATATACGGAAAAACAAGAAATAAATTTTACTAAATTTCCTTCTAGATACTAGTTTTGATCATAAACAAGCTTCTGTCCAAGTTTGGTAGAAATCCAGGATAGTTTAAGAAAGTTACTGAAATTTTAAAACTTTAACCACAGAGTGAAGGTTATGTTAACTGGCAGAAAAACTAGGTCCATTTATAAGTAAGGTACGGATAAACAGGATTTTGTTTTACAAAATTTACTTCTGGATACTATCTTATGATCATAAACAAGCTTCTGTCCAAGTTTGGTAAAAATCCAGGATAGTTTAAGAAAGTTATTAAAATTTCAAAAACTTTAACCACAGCGTGAATATTTGTAGACGCCGCCGCCGCCGCCGCCGCCGACGACGACGACGACGACGACGGAATGTAGGATCGCTATGTCTCGCTTTTGCGACCTAAGTCGCAGGCTCGACAAAATGACGTCAAATACCCAATTTTGTGAGACTGAAATTCTCTTTCTAAGGTATCTTCGAAATAACCATCTTTAACCAAATCTGT